>CM021767.1:3615412-3794314 GCA_011076525.1 Nettapus auritus
AAAGAAAGAAAGAAAGAAAGAAAGAAAGAAAGAAAGAAAGAAAGAAAGAAAGAAAGAAAGAAAGAAAAATCTAAATGAATCCTATCTTCCTGCTAAGAAGAGGTCCAGCCATATCTGTGGTTTGTCAGCTCAGTTTGTGCTGCCTGTGACTTACGTGGGGGACTTCCAGCTTCCTTTCCTTACAGGGGAAACCCTTTTAACATCAGCGGGTCAAGGCTAAGAATCAAAAGAGATCCCCACAAACAGCCCCACAGACAGCTCAGGGATTTCAAATTAATCCAGCATACTATTTTCTCAGTAATAGTATGACAGCTTGTTGGTCTGCCTATTCAGCTGTTATGAACTGATCACAGACCAGCGAGGCTCTGTCCTGGTTTCAGTTAGGACAGTTTCCTCCTAGTAGCTGGTGGAATGCTGTGTTTTGGATTAGGATGGGAAGAATGCTGATAACATGCCGATGTTTTGGTTGTTGCAGAGCAGTGCTTGTACCAAGCCAAGGACTTTTCAGATCCTCGTTCTGTCCTGCCAGCAGGCAGGCTGTGGGTGCAGCAAGAGCTGGGAGGGGACAGAGCCAGGACAGCTGACCCAAACTGGCCAAAGGAGTATTCCATACCATCTGACGTCATGCTAAACAATATATAGGGGTGGCTAGCCGGGATGGGGGGGGCGGCTGCTCGGGATAGACTGGGCATCGGTCAGCGGGTGGTGAGCAATTGCATTGTGCATCACTTGTTTCATACACATTATTATTATTATTATTATTATTATTATTGTTTTCCTATCTTAATAAACTGTCTCTATCTCAACTCTCGTTTCACTTTTCCATTTCTCTCCCCCATCCCAGAGAGGGAGGGGGGAGGGTGAACGAACGGCTGTGTGGTGTTTAGCTGCCGGCCAGGTTAAACCACAACAGGCTCTACCAGTACAGCCCAGCTGAGGCACGCACTTCTCTCTTGCTGTCTTTTGTTATTTACTTTATACAGAGCCTGACTCTAATAGCCCCAGGTTTCCTATTCCTATAGTCCAAAATGAAACTTCAGAGCAGGGTGTGCTAACAAAATGCATCAGGAGCACTGCACAGCAAGGTCTCATTAGACAGCAACTGAGGTTATTTTTCATTTTGAGCACTGGTGCTCCAAAGGCCATGTCCGAGTATGTCACATCACATGGCTGAAAAGAGCTGCAGTGAAGGCGTTCAAAGCACATCTTCTTTGTGAACATGACCAGTGAGGAAGATGAAATGAATCTGGGCTGATCAGCTTTAAAGAAGACTCAAAGAGACATATCTTCCAATATTAAAGAGTCCATTACACTGAAAAAACAGATACATTTTCCATGTCCACAGTGAATATGACAAGTAATAATGGGTTTAAACTATACAATGTAAGACATGAATGAGTTGTAAGGAAAGTGGTCTAACAGGCTGAATAATGAAGTATCAGAATAAAAGCCTGCAAAATCTCAGTCACTGGAGCACTTCAAAGACCAGGCTTAGCAAACCACTCAGGATTGAGGGACATTTTGTTCATCTGATCTTAGGAAGGTTGAGAGTTTACTGATGATCTTCAGGACACTACAAGGGGGCTCCTTACTGGCCTCTTAGTGCCGCAGGGCCCTGGCAATGATTTCTGAGGTCTCTCCCTGTCGTATGTGTGAGCTATATTCCTTAAGCAGCCTCATATGCAGTCTATTTGTTTTAGAAATTTTTCTCTGGTGGGCAATTTCCAGTGTGGTGCAACACATCTGGATGCTGACTTGCACCCTGTTCTTTTGATTTTTTTCCCTATTCAAGTTAAGCAAAGGGCACCAAGCCTAGCCCGGTGTATCAACTAACATTAAATATTACTGCTCTCAAAAAGACATTTGTCCAACTGACGTGATTTGCAAGTCAGGCAGAACAGCATCTGTTTCCAAGGGAATTCAGAAAAAAAAAAAAAAAAAAAGTGCCATGTTTCATGTATGAACTTGGAGAGCAGAAATATTCATATCTTTGCAGGCAGCACCTTAAAGGTTAGGGCTCAGAGCTGTTTCAGCTACACGGTTAAGCAGCCCTCCACAAAATATGCGATTAGCTACCACCAGAGGGCTGTAGTCCTACAGCAGGAGCTGGCTGCAGGTTAGAGAGTCAGTACTGCATGTGCCAGTTCCTGACTGCGGTAACACCAGTGATTCCTGCAGAGAATTTGCTCTGAAATAAGCTGGGATTTGTCCTTATTGCAATAGTAGACATGCTGCAACAAGCTGCTGCTCAAAGAGACCAAACATTAGTGGGGTTGGGATCAATCCCCTGATGGTGGTGCATGTGATGCTATAATGCTGTTTACCTGCTGCATTGCTGAGGACATGCATTTCCTGAAACAAGCTCAGGAAAACACCCTGAAGTTAGCAGCTGCCCTGGGACAAGTCCTTTGCTGAGCTCCCACTGTGAGATCAGGTCAGCACGAGATCTGCTGCACACACCAGGTGTCTGTCTGTCGCCTTCAGAGAGCTGGACATTAATATGAGGAATCTGATCAAAGAAAATGACACCGATAATTTTCTATGGCGATCATGAACAAAATTAAAACCAGCTGTAAATTTTTGGCCTATTTTTTTTCTGGCAAGTCTGTATTAGCAGAAGTTTCCCAATTCCAGTGTCAGACAGACAAGCTTGACCAAGTAAAGCTACATATATATATTTTTTTCCATCATTTTGGCTATCAACCAGAGAAAAACACCACTATGAAAGATGGCCTTTCAGTCAAATAAAGGATCAAAGATGAAAATGGGGTAAATCCTCAGGGTTTTATGTCTTTTTCCCATTTCTTTTTAATCTAACCACATGCTTTTGTTTCCTTTTCTGAATAATGTACAGAACAGCGAAGGACAATATATCATAAAGCAATAAGGCCTCTTGAAGATGACTGTTGTTTATGCCTCAGACTCCTAAGAAAAAGTGGAACTGAAGAAGACAAAATAAAGACCAAAAAAATGACCTAATTGCACATAATGTTCCTCCTGGCATTCATCTTTCCTCATTAGGTCATACTATGTGCCCTCTCCCTGTGCCTTGTTCATAATACTGCTGATTTGGAAGAACAGAATTTTTTGGAGAAAAATTGATGAAAATCAGAAATACCTATTTTGTCATTGTAGAAATGGCATTTGTTTGTTAGGATTTTGATTCAGAAAACGTTAAGTAAAATGCTCTGACAATTTTCTTGGTACTTCAAAACTAACAATAACTCATTTGAACATTTCTTATATTTCAGAATGTCTCTCAGAAACTTCGCATTTCAACCCAGAATCTTCCATGCAAACTTAACATTCCCCACATTTCCTTTTTTGGGGGGTAAAAATAATCAATATATAATGTTGACGGGGCCAATAATACATTTCACAGTGACTGTTTTGCCCTGAAGAATGTGCAATACGAGGAAGATAAAGGATAAAGGAAGCGGTGTGCTTGACAAATAAGAGGGCCTCTCCTTCCACGCCAAAAAAAAAAAAAAAAAAAAAAAAAGAGAATAGAAGGCTGAGTTTTCTGATAGGGCATTTGTTTGATTTTCTGTGAAAGAAGAATGAGAAAAGGCAGTTGCATTGAATCTGGACTCCACTTGAGGTAATAAATCTGAATTCCAGTTCCAGAACAGTAAGAGTGGGAGCCAGAGGAGATAGCTGGGGAATGGATGAAGGAGCAGAACTGGGGAGGGGAGATGAGAAGAGCCTGGAAAGGGGTCAGAAGGAGAAACCTTGGCTGTGGGCTGGTATGAGACAGCCGTGTGGCTAGGGCAATGCGGTGTTTGGGGAGCAATGAAGACATCAGAAACAGTGATGAAGCTCATTATGTCTCAGAAGTGACAGTGATGGCAAGTCCGGCTTTCCAAAGGGGGCTGGGAACTCCAGCAGGCTGGGAAGAGAAGCAGCAGACAGCTTGAATCCCTGCCCCTGTCCCTGCCCTGCCCCTGCCCTGGGGTGGCTCATTGTGAGCCCCGTATTCAGACAGGTGGGGGCCTTCAGCCACCTTCACTGAGGAAGAGGAGCAGGACCACAAGCTGCACGCAGTCCAGCACAGGCAAATCTGAAAAGCTGTCCCTGATCCTTACAGCTATCAAAATCACCTGCCCCCTGGGTTATGTTGGCATTTGGAGCCAACAAGCCCCTCCTGCCCCAATGGGACAAAATAAAAGGATGGGAGGGAGGCCAGGCGCTGCTCCCTTCCCTCCCCAGGGTATGCACAGCATCTCCTCCCTGCCACTGGCTACAGCAGCCATTCCTCCTTTTTTCCTGCCTGGGAAACCATGCTCTGAACCCTGGCAAAAGGGGATTTTTTCCTAATGGTTTCTGTTCAGGGAGGTGTTTGCTTGCCTTACTGCGTTACTGGCAGATGCTTCTTCTCAGCAAGGTCTGGTGTGGAGCTGAATACACAGACCCAAAATGACGCATTACACACTCTCAGCACAGAGAAAACTGAATTCTAAAAACACGCCACTGATTTTTCTTTTTCTCCCTTTGAATATGCAGCAAAGGACTGCTAAAATCCTGCCTTAAGTTTCTGGAAGTGAACAAAACGAGCTAAGATGCTTGAATTCTCTCTGGCAGCAAAGACATAATGAAAGATACCAAGCAGGGCTGATTTCTACAGGATCATGTCTTTTGTGCATCATCACAAAAGCAAACCAGACAGCTTCTAATTCAAAAAGCAATTTTTAAAACCTGTGCTGCCTGTCCAGACAACCACTCAGCCTCACACAGCTGTCAATGGCAGTCCAGCAACAAACTGAAACCTGGAGGGGGAAAAGTAAGCCACGCAGAGGTTTGTGTCTTGGGGACAGAAGACTGAGAGCCCACTGACTGCAGCAAAATGGATTAAACTAAAGAAAGGTGTTTTGTTTGTTTGTTTGCTTGCTTTATTTTTTAAAAAAAAAAAAAAAAAAAAAAAAACAAAAACACTCAAAACAGCAAAACACCAGGCACATGAGTAATGTTTTCTTCTACTATTTCCCTGATTTCTTTTCACTGAAAATGAAAGGAGAAATGCTAAAGCATTATAATAGATGCAGAAGGACAAATTACAGAATTTTGAGCAAATGAAAGCTGAAAACAAAATTATTTCCCTTTCTGCTTGTATTGCCTTTCAATCCTGCTTACCACAAATTCCATTAAACAGAAAATGTTATAAAACACTTTGTTAGTTCTCCTTCACTACAAGTTCAGAAAACAAAAGATAATGTCTGTGACTGGAGTAAAAGGCCCAAGTGATATTTTTCCGAAATGAAGCCTCTGCTATTGTTGCAGCAACAATACATCTGTTTTGTGCCACTGACGTTGATGGAAACGGTGCAGCAATCAGCTTGCTATTGTTGCTATGGCATACGACAGATTAGAGGACACGCAAGTATAAATATAGAATGAAATTAATCAGGTTGATGCATATTGGGGAAAAAGCCACATCAGTTATCACCATAAATCCAAGGTTTTTCATGTGATAAAGCCATTTACAAAGTCTCCTGTTCATCCCTTCTTTGATTTCCTGCACTGGGGAGAAGCTGGCCATGGATGCAGCATTAACCACTGGCATTCACAAGTACCTAAGTAAAAATATGAGGGTCCTGTTTATTCCCAGCATGTTTCTGACTGGTTCCTGCTGGGGCACAATGATAGTCCCTGCTTGACTGGTCTCTGGGTATTTGAAGAGAGCACCTGGGGACAATGGGTGTTTCCTAGGCTTTCCAGATGCTCCTTCATCCCAGCAGGTTATAAGGTCTTTTTTGCAGCTGCATCACTGGGTTATAGCTTTTAAGGAACCCCCAAGCACACAGGTAGAGGAATTAAAAGGAAAAGGCCACTCTATGGGTTCACAGCTCCTCACAAAGAAGGCAACAGCAGAAGTAGACCTGAATATGGGATTTCACCTCCAAACCTCTCACCCTCAGCTGCTCTGTACCGGTCTGTAACACCATCACTGCTCTTCTGCAAGGCAGAGCAGGGGGGCACTTCTGCAATGTAATATTGCACGTGCTTCTGCGGTGTGAAGACATTTGGAGGCAGGGGGGAAAAAGCCAGCATGGCCACGATCTTCCTGCGTGGTGATTGCTGCCTGCTCACCTCACAAATAAATGAGCACTCTGATTTTATTTTTCCTTTGTCTTAGTACAGCCGGTTATGATCCATCTGCTTTAAGCACCTCGCCATCTCTCTAAAACACACTTTAAAGCAGCTGTACTTTGCAAACAAAGCACTTGTTGGAAAACCCCAAAGTAGCACTTAAAATGTGAAGTGCATACCTTCATCTGTCTCTAGCTTCAGCCTAAATGAACGGGACTGGAAAATGCCTTTTCAGGGTCATGGTCCTAATTAGCCTTTTAAGTGTTGTGCTGCTTTTCATCAAGGTTGTCCTGTGCCCATGCACATGCCTGAGACATCGGAGACTTCCTTGCTAGTACTTTTGGCTGTCAATGAGCCTCCGATCTTGACTGCATCTCAACACCAGCAGCAGTAAGCGCAGTGGCAATCTGAGGCAGCTGAGTTAGATCACGCTTCCAAATTGAACTCAGTCAGGATCAAGAAAAATCCTCTCAGCCATGAAAAACACCACAGTTTTCTTTCCTTTTGGGGATCCTCCAGAGAGAGGGGAACAAAAGTAAAAAACAAAATTCTGTTTCTTTAAGAAAAGAAGAAAAAAAAAAAAAAAAAAAAAAGAGAAAAAATCTCTTTCCTACAGGGTCAGAGATGTGAGAAGATGCAGACTATCAGAACACAAGTATTTCTCTAATTGGGTTTATCAAGGTGCCTGTCACACTGTGAAAACACACTCATATCGCTGCTCTAGCATTTAGAAAAATAACTACTTGTTTCCCTGATTAGACTAAAATGCACGTTGCTCTGTGAATACTTGCTAATCGTAAATCTTCCAGAATGTAAAAAATGCCCAATATGTTAAAACAGAAACTTTTTGTGTCATAACAAATCATCCAATTTGAGACTACAAACACAAACACAAAACGTCGTCCGCTGCCTGCCTTTATCAAGTTAATAAGGTGCAGAGAGAGGCTCAAAAAGCCATTATCTTCCAAGAAGGCTGCTACTGATTTCAGCACAAAATGGACCAAATCATTATGCAAATGAATCCTTGGGTCAATTTAAAGCGTTTTGCAGCTGCTGAAGGACCGGTTGCCTCTTGAATTAATGCGAGAGGCACAAGCACTGGTTCAGAGCAAGAACTAGGCCGTGATCTTCAGTCCTCCGTGGGTGGCGGGGAAAAAAAAGCAAAAACTTCAAGATCCTGCAGGCTGAATTAAATACATGACACAGAGCATACTGGGAGAGCAGGGGAGCAATGCTGAGGTCTCTGGCAAGGGGAGGTCCCATTTCAGAGGAGACTCGCTGCCCTGCCTTCCCTCACCACTACCAACGCTCACCCCAGCAGACGTGCTGAACTTGGAGGCGCCATCACATAAAGTAATGCTCCTAACACCACGGCCTTTGCTTTCCAAAGCATGAAAAATGTCACTTGGCCTTCACTGCAGCATTAGTCAATGGCCTCCTGTGCTGACAATGTGTTTTTCATGGAGCAAAGTCTGTGCTACGAACAGCCCACAGGAAAGAACTGTGCCCTGATCTATGCTGGAATCGATCAGAGTCCAGCACTTGACAAAAGGAAACTGGTTATAATTTACTCCAAATTCATCGTATCAGCATTCAGAGAAACATTTCCTAATCACTTGAGACAAATTCTCCACCATGGCCATGCAGAATTACTCTGGGTTCACTGCCAGATCCTACAAATGCTGTTATTTTGAAATCCTCTAACACAAATAGAGGACGTGGTTGTTACTGTGCAACCTTCTGTGTGATTTAAAGGAGCTGTGTTAAGAACAGAGAGGTCCCCAGTGTCAGCTGAAAGACAGGACTCCAAGCATCGCATATTTCTGGACTAAATTCCATTTTCTCGATAGCGCCACAAATTCCGCCTGCTGTTTGGGGAGCTCTCAGATCTTCTTCTGTTGTAATCCCTGGCCGTGGTTACCTGGGGAAGGATCTGGCCAGGCTGGGGTTTGCAGACACCATTGCTGCTCCTCCTGCTGACGCCAGGTCCCGGCTGTCGCTGTCGTACCCGCTGTCCTTGGGAGCAGGAAGGGAGCGCTTCATGTCACTTGTTATCTGCCTTTCCCTCGTCTTCCAGCTCCTGCTGTGCATCTGAACAGACTGCTCCCAAGTTACATATTCCCAGTTGTCTTGAGGTGTCTGTACCAATTTATCCTTTTCGCATCAGGTATTTTTTGCATATCCCCACCACCTCATCCATGCGCTCTTTGCTGTAGGATGGCACAATTTGTTTTGACCCTATCATTTGCTTTCAGAAACTCAGTCTCTTTATAGCTCAGGGCTGGACTCGCTGCTTTTATTCGCAGCCTTCCACGTGTAGTTTTGCTCCATTTGCTTGATCAACCTTGCTACTGTCACCCCCACAGCAATGCTGTAAATGCCCACAGTCCCCTGACCCACAGCCCATAGCCCCATTTGCTGAATTGTGTTCCTTTTCACCTTCAACGTTACTACTGGTTTTGCAAGTACAAGCCACTTTATGTAAAAAATGAATTCATGCCATAAAATAATTTATATAGAAGTATGGCAACCATCTTTGGAGAGAACACCATTTATTAGCTTGTTTGTTTTACTGTAAATTCATGAATCATTAGGAATCAGGCACTATTCCACACTCTTCCTTACAATGTCCCGTTGAATTCAGTAAACAGCTTCACTAAAATTTCCCAAACTAACCGGGATTGGTTTGAACTGAACTGCTCCACTCCGTAACCTTATTCCTTCTATCATTGCAAAGCTTTTTTTCATTCTGTCTGGAAACTAGGAAAGCACCAAGACTTCAGATCAACTTTCCACAAGATGAATATAAATCACAGAATAGATATTAGTGGGAGTAGCAGTGACGTCGTCTGTGATCCATCTCCAACATTCCTGGCACTATTAAAAGCTCTTGCAAAAACATAACTGCAATACAATTTTTTCGTTGGCTTTTATCTAGATGAAATTCCAAAAACAATTAAAGATTAGTAGCTGAAATGTTCTTCCATAGTATTTCTCACATAAAGGTCTTGCAGTTCTGAGAGTGGCTTTCAGATTTCTGAGTGCTATGAAGGGGAAATGCCAGAATCAAAACCTGTAAGAAAGCCAGGTTCCACCAAACACCATTAGCCAGTTACTCCCTTCAGGATGGACACACACACTGCTTTCCAGTATAGTAAGTTTGTTTATAAAAAATATAAGAACATGCCCCATGAACTCAGAGAGCACTTATTTCCCAGCCACTTCCTGATCTTCAAGCAGGGACCAAGCATTCTCCTACAGAAATACTATTGAACCACTGAATCACTAAGGAATGAACTCCAATTTTCATATATAATTGATAGATTGGACTTTTTTCCTTGAATGGTTTGAGTTCAGTATCCAGCGCTTCAGGCAAATTTTTATTGGAGTGGAGGCTGTGTATTCACTAAAGGCATTGAATTTTGAAAGAAGTTATTTTAATGCTGTTTCCTGCAGTCACATAAATGTTGGCCTTCACTGTGGATGTTTCCTCTTTCAATAAAGTGTATTTATCTCCTCCCTGTGAAAGGTTTGTGCAGCGCTGGAGCGTCGCAATTATTCTAAACGGCATCTTGAGGCATGTTTATAACATACTCCCCAGTATGTCTTTTCATTTTAAATGGCTTACAAATGTTAAAAACATGACATAACAGAATAGCAAAAGAAATTACTCTAAATTATTTACTGCAATTGTGCACCAAAAGCCAGTTGCCCACAGCTATGCTTAACTGTCAATTTGCATCCAGCTAGCCCCAACGTAATGTCATATAATGTAAATGTGCCTAGCTCCAGGATGGCAAAAATGGGCCTGAACATACATGGAGATTTCATATGCACTGTTTGCTCTCCTGGGTTTGGCAGAATGCAACAATATTTTACCATGGAAGGAATAAAATAAAGGAACAAAACAGGGACTGTGTTTAGCAATAACAGTGTAGCTGCCAGTACCCCCAGTTCCTGGAAGAAATCATCAGTGTGAACATTGCAGAAAGCTGTGTTCCCACCTGCTTCCTGCTCCACATTTTGGGTCACTGCTGCGTGGGCGCCAGCAGCCAGCCTGACCCTGCTCTGTCCAGCTCTTCAGCAGGAAAAATTGAAGGCTCCCCTTCCTGTTTTCTGGTTAAATTGTGGGTAAATACATCCTGACAGGCATTTTTTGAGATGTAGTCTTGTTTTCTTTTAGAATTACCTAAGGCTAAAGTGAAAGTAGTGCTAGCATAAAGCAGTTCTATTGACACCAGAACTGATTCCAGGACAGAGGTTCTTAAGACTGAAAACTGGGAAGAGGAAAGCCTATATGTGCAAAATCTGCCTTTGCTTTTTACGGGAGTGAGGTTTCCTGCTCTCTACCAGAGAGCAAGATAAAACCAAGGTGTGCCAAGCTTCAGCTGGTGGTTTTCTGTAAAGATAAAGGGAGATACTTTACTCGTGCATGTAAAATAATATTTATACATCAATACATGGAATCTTTTCTATTTTGCAGCTGTTCTCCTATGCTTTGTGGAAAAGCTGGTGCCTTTTGGGTTAAGCCTGCAGCAAAAAGGCCTGCATGTGCCATGAGATGTAGTTTTTTTTGTTTGTTTTTTCAGTTCAAAGTATCCAAAGTAGAGGGCTGTACTGAAAGCCACTGCCAGTCATACTTCAGAGCACGAGGCTGAACTGTTTTGCACATATTGGTGTCCAAATCATGGTGATACCACGTTGGAGGGCTGCGTAAGGCAGGAAGAGCTGAATGGGGTGCAGTTACATCCTCCTGTCTGTTGGGAGTGACCCCATGCCTCAGGCCATCCCCTACCCTTGCAAAAAGCAGGACTGTTCTGTATTCAAACCCTTTTAACAACTGCTGAATTTCACTATTCCCTCTGCCGTGCCCTGTCCAGCATGCATAGAACAGGATGATGTTTCACGTAATTGCAGTCTTTTTCTGTTCCCCCTCTGCTTAGACCAAAGCCTGATGTACTTGAAATGAGCAGCACGCCCACACCAGCAGATTGTATTTTTCCTTTCTCTTGATTTATTAGCTGCTCTTGAAGCAGGGCTCAATCAAATGAAGCCAGAGTCACTCTGCATGCAAATACATAGTAATTCCTGCAAATACACAGTGTTACTAATGGCTAAACCATCTACAAGGCATCTTTGATCACAAACACCCTTTAATGGCTAGCATTGTTCATGGTAACATATTCAGATTTAAGTCTCTCTGGGTCACAAAGCTTATTTAAAAAAAAAAAAAAAAAAAAAAGCATACTTCCACAGCTGCCCTTTGACTATCTCATAACCATGTATTCATCATGCTTCTCTCTTCTCATCAGTTACAAAGTCTAGGTTGAACTTCTTTGAGGCTATGCCTATAGTTTTAGTGGCCCATCAACTTTGACTAAACAGCTTTAGCCTTAGTTACTGTTCCCTTTATCACTGGTCTATGATGCGCTTGTTTATCAGTTTGCCTGTTGCTTATTATTCCCTTTGAACTTACAAGGACTGTCATCAGACAGCAGGTGTGCTTGCAACTTTCCACCTTACAGAAGGGAGAGAAGTGTCTCAGTGGCCAGGAAAAAAAGCAGCTCCTCAAAACTTGAAGTGATTTGCAATGCTGAAGATGCATCCCAAAAGGACCTCTTCTGCTTTTTAGTCCTTATCAACCCCGGGACAACAAGCACTCAAGTCTGCCTGGCCCTAGCTAGTAAATAGCCCTGGCAGGTAATGGATTCTGTTCACATTTGATCCGTTTTTTGCCTGCCATTAAGTTCTCCTCAAGGATTTAGGCACAAGTTCCTTGAGGTTTTTTTATTATTATTTTTTTTCCCCTCTTTCCCTCCCATTGAGAAAATACTTCTCATGGCTTTCTGTTAAAAGAAAACCATACTTGGATTTAAGTCTTCCCTTTTTGGCAGTGTCTGTATCTGTTTGGTATCACAAGCATCTCCCTATTGATACCACTATTTTCTAGGTAGTAACCTTTTGGTGCTTTGCTGCCTCAGGTGGAATGAAAGTGAGGTTTTGTTATTTGATTTTTTTTTATTATTTTTTTTTTTCCTGGAACTGTGTTTTCCAAGGCTGCTCACACCCTCACAAATCAGGAAAGGACAGAAAAACAAAGATGCTACAGAGAATAGATCCAGAGCTTGCCTTTGAGGGCATACCATGAGGGCAGCCTCAGGCAGATCTTCTACCAATTACTATACTAATACAATGATTCCTTTCCAAGAACAAACAAACCCCAGATCACAACAAATTAAACCTTCTGAAAACAAATAACACTGTCAGCAATAAATAGCCTTTGGTACCAAAAATTAGGAATTGCAAGCCAGTAAACACCTCATTTAGTTCCTCCTTTTCTCCTGCAGCTATCAGTGGGGACCTTATATGATGATCTCAGAAGTCAGATTTTTTTTTCCCCATCCTTTTTCAAGTTAAAGAAAAAAGACACAGATTGCACCACTGATTTTGAAAAAAATATATAGAAATATTCTGACATCCTAACTTTGTGTAGTGAAATTGCACTAATAGCATTGGTCCAATTAACATGATAACTTATGTCATCTACATTTATTTTTATTGTAAAAAAAAAAAAATCAGTAGTTTTGCCTATATTTTCTTTTCTTTTAGAAGCAAACTCTTGGCTATGAAGTCCAAGAGTTGGCCCTCTTAAAATAGCATAATTCAGATCTCCACTTCTTTTAATCAGAGTTGCATTTTTACTCCGATGTTTGCTTACTGAAATGGTTGAACATACTGTAATTAGAAGACCTGCTGCAATCAGACTCTCATGAAGCACAAAGATGATACCATGACTGCAAACTTCATTAACAAAGCTGATACACAGGTTTCTCAGAAACATCATTCCTCCCCAGTCTTTTCACACATAACTTGATTCGTTCCAAGTACACATTCCTTTATCAACTGGGCCTTTATTTCTGTTTCCTTAACTTCAGACAGGTATCTAAAATGCAGATGACAGAAGGATGGTTGGGTTTTTTTCACCCCCCAGAAAGATGCATCTTGTTATTAGCAGCAATACTGCCTCTTGTTTTTTATTTGTTTTTAATTATTTTTATTTTTATTTAAATAACTAGTTAGTAATGTCAGTTCTTCAAGCACGCTCTCTGGTTAATTAGTTTTTTCGGTGTGTTTCTTAGCCCTTTTTTTTTTGGCCCTCCATTTCCCCTTAACAATGACTACTGGATTTTCCTGTGGTGGTGAGTCTCCTCAAAGTTCTCATCTGGAATGTAAATCTGGACGTATTTTTCTAGGCCTATTAAGGACAAAATTCAGAACAAAGTTGCAGGGATGTATTGAAAAAAAAAAAAAAGAAGTGTAAAAAGAACAGCAAACAGAGATCCTACATTTAGTTTGTAATAATCATCCGCCCAAATGTGAGATGAGGAGCAATTAGGTAGCTGGCAGTTTTGCAGAAAAAGATTGATAGTAATAACAGGACTGATAAGTTCAATGGGAGCCAGCTATGTCCTCCCATTTGTAACTGAGATAAGCATCAGAGTGGGACATGATACACGAGTGTTGGATGCTCAAAGCAGTAAGTGGCAACCAATAACAATTTGCACATATGAAATGGATGTCTGTAGAGAAGACGAATAATCTGATCTGTGTTCCTCTCTAGGAAAAATATGCAGTGACCCCATAACATGGGTGGGAAATTAACACTTCCACTTGAAATGCAAGAAGCTTATTGCCTGGCTTGACATGTCTCTCATGTGATGGATGTCCATCTAGATGCAGTTCATCAAAATGGAGACGTGTCATTACATGAAGACACATTTCAAACAAACTCATGTCTAGGCTTTGCTTCCTTTATTACCTAACAGTGGAGAGAGAGATTAGAATACTCTTCTTTCTTTCAATACAGAAGAGGAGACTTAAATTGGAGTAGTAAGTACTATTGCATCCTTTCAGTCAAGTGAAGATTGAGAGAGAAATTCAGAAATAAATTCTACAGAAAAAATAAAAAGCATCTGTATGATAATAAGAAGAGAAACAAAGTCAAGCTCCTAGAAAAGTAAAATGTCACAACTTGGCAGGAGCTAGTTAATAAAACCTGCAGGAAAAAAAAAAAGAAAAACAAAACAAATCAACAATAAAAAAGTTGCCTCCTGACAATACAGCAGATAAGAATGATGAACTGCTGGGAGAAAAATATACAAGAAATCCTCCAGGAAATAATTTAATCTTCAAGACACTTTCAAACAGATGCAGCGATGACAGAAAAGCAAGTAGGAAGATACTGAAAAGCTGCTAGTAGTTTGACACTATCATGCAGTGAAGAAAATACTGACTGTATTTAAGGAGGATGTTCCTATCCAGAACAGAGCCAGATCCGGTGGCTGATCTGGTATTTGGCATGTGTCTCCCTCCCTTCTCCTCCAGGCCTTTATCTTGGATCAGTTTTTCACCCCCAAACCCTCTCAAAGTAATTATTCATCTTCCCAGAATATCCTCCAGCCTTTCAGTATTTCCCTGGTAATTAAATAGTCAGAAATTGTTGTGTTGTTTACAGGGAGACTGCTGCACAGAGAGGGACCTGGGTCAACTTGTGATCCATGCAGAAAGCCACCATTGAAACAGTCTTCTGTTCTCTTCCACTTTTTTTTGTCTGCTGCAAGGCATTTTTATTTGATTTACATGGGTTTTATGTTTATGAAAAAGAATCAGATTTGCTTCTCAGCATCTCCAGCTCCCTTTTGCCCAATAATAAGATCTGTCAATCTGCTCCTACAGTTTTCTGCAGCTTCCCAGGTCTTACTCCTTTCCTTTGTTTCCACCCACCTCCTCCACATGGTTCATGAAGCTGATATTCTTCCACTCCTTTCCTGCTTCAGGATGAGCTTTTCCATTTGTAGTGCTAGATGCACTGAAGATCTCCAGGCAGTTTCACCCCACTTCTTCTCATCTCGTTTGCTAGGAAAGGTGTTAAAAAGAACAAGAGATATTACCCTTTTCCACAGCATCTCTCTAGAGATGTTTTAGCTCAGCTCAGATCTGACATTTGTCATCCTTCGCTGAGTCTTTCAGCCATTAACCAATACATCAGAACAAGCTCCTGTGTCAGTCAATGTGAATATTTCATGAGCTACCACATAAAATAATTCACTGAAATTCAGGCATAAGTGGCTCAGGTACAAATACTTCCTATCAAAGGTGTCCAGTAATTCATACAAATGGTCCTCACTTTTGCCTATTTGTAACTTTACCAAAAATTTAAACTCTGAGGTTAATACTTGTTACTTTGTCCTTCCTTCTAATCAAGTTTAGTTACATTTCTTAACCTCCATTCCCACCCACTTTAGACTGAGGTTGACATTATTTAGCCTTTCATGTTTGACTTTACAATGCCATACTTTTCCTAATACTCCATTGCACTGGTCTCCATCTGAATGGAGTGTTTTTTGATGGATTATTTCAATGTAAGAATTTACTACAGCTGTGAAGGGTTCTGGAGGGACTGTGGGGTTAGGAGAGCAATGAAATGGTGCAAAACGACAGAGGTAGCTCCAAGTTCAGGGTTGTCTGAGATACTGGAAATACTATGCTTCATTGTGCCATAGATGTGAAAACACTGATGCATAACCGTTAAGATTTCTGCTTGAGATCATTTTCAGTGAAAAATTTTTGATGCTGTAGTTCCTTTACTCACCTTTTTTTTTTTGGGGGGGTGTTGGGAAACATGCAGTAGTTTTGGTACTACAGCATAAAAGATCACCAGTAGAACAAAAGGTGCCATTCATTGCATATATAGCTAACAAAAACATTTACATCCAGTACTAGTCTGAGGTGAGATAAAGTTAAAAGTGTGCTGTTTGCTTCTTTTATGTGCAAGATCTATTAATGCCATTAATTAAGATTATGGTTCATTAAGCCCAAGGAACTGAGATCCAGTTCACTTGGAATTTTATGTATTTCATAATTGCTAACCCTACCTTTAGTCATCTCTCCACATAACCAATGAGATCCTGCAGTGCCTGGTCTAGAACAACAGAATTCTTAACTGAATTCCAGTTTTAAGATCTGAAACACTGATAATTCTGCATCACGCTGAAATATGTAACTGCCTCCACTATCTTAATATAAGACTCAGACAGGACTGTAAGCAACACATTTACTTCACTGTCCAAATCACTGGGAGAACACCAAGATATTAGGGAATATTAAATATCAGTAAGAATTTAGAAATAAATCTGCAGTTTCACAACTTGCCATTGAGGTGCAAGAAAATCCATTACTTCTATTTCAAGAAATCTGTGACTTCATATTAACAATTCCGTTCTTCATCATTCACTAGAATAGATATAACCACCAGAGACACCAGAAAAATAGCTAATTCCATCTCTGCCTTGTGTAATAAATTGCCCTGGCTCACAGTTGAGTGCTCACAACCAGGTATCCAGGAGCCATAGCTTTCATAATTGCATTACAATTCATTATAGCTTTAATTCTATACACAGAGGAAAAGCTAAGCTGGACTGATACCTTCTCAGTCATAACTTTTGCCGTCAAAAGATTCTGAAGTGCTCAAGGACACCATGAGCTTTCAACTTAGTTATCTCAAAAAATAAAAAATAAACAAAACACACAAACTGAGAGGCCCACCAGCAAGAGAATGCCTGTAAACCTTCAGAGCTCTTTATTCTGTGTAATGCAAAAAAAAAGTAAAAAATGTTTTCAAATAACAGAACTAATTTCACTCTAATTTTTAGCTCAGGATAGAGCTCCACACAGCCAATTTCACCCCAAAAACTTGAAGCTATGTTTATATCAGGCCTGAGAAGAGAATTCTAATAAGAAATACTTAGTAACTTTAACAACAGAGATTTAACTGATCAAACTGTAGGAAAAACATTCTGTCAAAATTCTGCTAAAGATTTGCTGTTATCTTTGACACCAGCCCAGCCCTTCTCAAAGATCTGTCAAAAACTCAACCTTCATTCTTTATCAGTACTTCGCCTGAATGTTCATGCTTTAGCATCTGTGCCTGCCAAGCTCATGGCTTATCAGGCTCTAAGCAGCACAGCTGAAAGCTTCTCATGAGGAGCAGGACATGAAGGGAAGTAGCTAAAGCCTTTTGAAGCAACCTTCTTGAATGACAGATGCACAGCAGAGCACGTTAAGTCCTCATATTAAAGCCCACTTGCATCCAGGTACCTTCACCCCAGCACGCCACCCTTACCTCCAGCTCTTACAGCAATACTGGGATCACGGGATCAGCCTGCAAGGGTTCAGCAAACACTAGGATTTCCAGATGCAGGCCTAGGCTGAAAAACACTTTCAAGGCATTGAACACCTAACAACGACAGAAGCCAGCAGGCACTCAGCACTTCTGAAAACCTGGGTTGCTAATTACTGAGCCAAAAGCCTAACAGCAGATGTCCACCCACTGAGCAGCCACACTGCTGCTGTCTTGTGCATTTCCACAGCACCAATCTATGTCTGTGCTCAGCTAAAGCACCATGCTCACACCAAGTGCCATCCTCGGCTACAAAAGTATTTGCATGTTGACTTCAGAGAGCCTGGGTTATTTTTTTCCCCCTGCTTTTGTTTTGTCAATTATTCAATTGGACCAAGAGCTGCAGAAAGCACTTTTTTTCACTCCTACTTATCTCCCTGTGTAAAGTCTCTCTTGGTCTGCTGTGTGCTTCATGCTTATTACAGCAATATTAACAGCCACAAACCTTCAGTTTTGGCCAGTAACAGGACTGCAAACACTGAGGGTTTCCAAAAGCTCAGTATTTTAAATTACCTTGTGTACAGCTTGTTTCTTCTACTGCCAAGAAACCAGCAGGAAGCTTTGCAGCACTGTATTCCTTAGAAAGAGCGTGGTGCGGAGTGAATTATTAACACTCAAAAGGCACTCATTATACAGACAGGCATGTACATAATGACAAGCAATATTTGGGCAAATGCGTGGTGACTGACTCCACACTGAAGCAAAGCATGAGAGCAGCTGCTCAAAGGCATGCCCATGTAAAGAGGGTCTCCAGATGCAACAGGTTGGGCTCATGCTCATTGTGTCCTCCTGCAGGAAGAGGAGACATGCAAGTCTGAAATAACATGCTTCCCCAGCGACACATGGGGTTGCTTTAAGCTTTGCGTCTACCAGTGCTACTTGTAACATGTGATGTTGCTCTGACACCCAGCTAATGTCGTGCATTGCTCACTGCTGTGCAAAAGCCAACAGCGTGTGGTAGACGGTGTTTTACATAGAGCCTAACACACCCTGGGTTTGCTGTTCCCATCCAAACAAAGCTTGCCATCAGCAGTGGCACTGGCAAACAAAAACATTCCTTAATGAGGCATTTCGGTGCGTGTGCAGGGCCAGCACAGCCTTATTCATGTTTCATGATGACTCCACTCACGCTGTCGGAGCAGATTTGTGCTCTTTGTTTTAATGTTTCCAGACACCAATCCCACTATTGGCACAACAACTTGCAGAATTAATTCTCCGGTTGTGTGGCTGGCTGGCATCAGCAAAGGTCATAACTCTTCACTTAGCAGATGTTACTTTACATCAGTCAGTTGTCAGATATCAGAATTATTTTTGTTTCATGACAGCACTGTTGCTATTAGTTTGTGTGGCCTCTGTAGAGAGGTCTGTACCCATTTATATTCACGTCTGTATGAAGCACTTGTAAGCAAAGATTTGCATTTAGTTTACTTTTAGCTGAACCCAATTTTCACAACGTTCATTAGTGCAGTAACTACAGAACTGTCTTGAGCCACTCAGACACCTTACAAATGGTGCCCACTAAATAAAGTGTGACCGCAGGGTCATTTATTTCTTCAATTAAGCGCAAGGGGAAAAAAAAAAAATATATATCTTGGACTTATCCTTCCAAATGCCTTTGTTTTAAATTCTGCTCCAGGGTCCGTAATTGTGTGCCTCACTCATAGGGGAGGCCACCTTCTTCCCTTACTTTATTTTCCTCACATGCCACCTTTACTTTGTGGGTTTGCCTGCTGCTTTTGCCAAGGCAGCAGCCACACACAGACCATGCTCCACTACTCCAGGGAAAAAAAAAAAAAAATGCACATTCATTGGAAAATTTTTAGCTTCTCTAAAAAAAAATTGGGGATGTTTTTCACATTAGTTTCTGTACCTCTTCCTTATTGCCATGAACTAACTACTTCATTTGAGTCTTCACATTGGCATAAAAGCACATCTCAGAAAACAGTTAAGCTGAACTGCAGCGTCAAGTAAACTAGGAATTTATTGTTACACCAACAGCTTGGTCTTGAAATCAGCCCTGGAAGGTGGTGAGAGAAGAGAGAGCAGTGGGAGTTTGTGCTTATTAGATTATCTCTCTCTCTCATCCAAACCGCATTACCAATAAATAAGCTTAGATCTGCCTCTTTTTACTTTCCTTTAACTTTGCCATTGCATGAGAACCTCGTAACAGAGCTGCAGTAAATATGATTAACCCGTAGTTAATTACTACAGCATTTCAATCCTACTCTGTGTGCGCTCAGCCCACTATGGTCAACCACATACCTCTGACGCTCAGGAATCAGACTCCTGCCAGACACACTGGAGAAGAACATCAGCGTTGCATGTCTAGATGCAGTAAGGTAGTCCACAATAATGGACAGTAATCAAGAAAAAACACAACAGACTTGGCATTAAGGAATAATTCAGCACCCAAGAGCCCAATGAAAACAAATAACATCCTCAGCATGTTGCACTGTGTCTTTTGCCATCTTTGTCCTTCATTTCCAGGGTTGTTATCAAGAAATGAGTTTTACTTTTGTAAATACCCATCATTAATTCATTTCTCCAAGCACTGCAGATTAGTACTTTCAAATCCCCAGACTCTGAATCTCTAGCTTCAGCCTCTGGAAGACTGAGCATATTTTTATATTTTTTTTAGTGGTGGGGGTATATTCCCCCCCTTAAAAGAAGAGTACATTTGGTTTCAATATAATATATGCTGCATATTGATCTATCAAAGTGAATGAATGACTTAACTTCACCTTAACTCTCTTGGGAGCAGGGTCTCTCTGTTACAGATGGGAAGAATAAGACAGGGTAGATAAATCTGCTACAACATACACACCCTTAAAAAAAAAAAAAAGGCCAAACACCCACACACAGCACAAAAAAAAAAAAAAACACACAACACCTCACCACTCTGCTCTTTATACACCATAGTCACAAAAGGACCTCTGGAAACTGCACAGGCTGTCCTATTTCCCTTAAAGTTAGAGCACATTCTTTCAATGAAATGAGACTAATTAGGGCTTATCAGTGGACTATCACTAAAACCCTGTGCTGCTGTAGCTGAGCTGCCTGCCACACAACACAAGGGGTAACAATTTGGTTACCCAGTTAACTGGATATTAACGCACAGTGTGCATTGCCATGGGATTCCAGATATTACCAGAACATAACAGCTCACAATTCACTAGCAGCCAATTTATGCAATTTTCTGTGATGCACCTTATTAAAGGCCTACAAGGCAGTCAGATGAGTTATCAGAAAGAGATTTCCCCCACCAAATTCAAGTCCTGTGCTTCACAAGGTTTTGCTGCTATGATAGATGAGTTACCACCAGGCAGAAAGAAAAGCTTTGTGCTGAAATGCACTAACCTTGAGTGGGGAGGGGAAAAAAAAAATAAAAATAATTTAAAAAAACTGTCTCCAAAACAAAGCCCTTTGACAAGGATTAAAGAAAAGACTTACACCATTGGCTTGGCTGAGATCCATCCAGCAGACAGAGGTGGTGAAGCACCAGCCCAACAGCTCTGAGAAGGTTCTAGATGCGCAGAGCTGATCTCAGTTAGAGCCAGCAGGTGTGGCTGAGCTCCAGAGGTGAGGCTGTTCAGGGTGTCATAGCTGTCAGTGCCCTTGGGTCCTGGCTTGCTACTGCAGTTACAGGTCCAGGAAATCTGTAGGAAAGCAAGCAGAGGCATGGACTGATGGCAGAAACTCAGTGGCAAAAGGCTGTGAGCTGGGCCTGGTGTTAGGGAGAAGCAAACTGTGCTCCGGTGGCAAAAAGGCTGGTGTTTTTTTTTTTTTTGGGGGGGGAGCTTCGCCTTAAAGCTGGGCCTAGGAGGCAGGTCTGTTACGTTTATTTGTGTTTGGCCAGACTAACTCAGAGAAGTGCCTCTCCAGAGCTCCAGCTGGCATCAATAATTGCTTGGGCTCAGGAAACCTTTGGACTCCTATAAGGCCTCTGCATAAAATGGTAGTTCCTTGCAGACATACAAAGTGCACACTGCAAAAAGGTGAAAAATTCACAAAATAAGTTGTACAAACCAAGATTCCTATCTAGCTTACAAGAGAAAAAAACTCTTATAGAATCTCTCCCATCGAGCTTCCCATCTGGGCAATGCTGAGCCTTAGGTAGTACCTCAGCCTGACTTAACACAGACATCTTGCTTCTGAAGGAGAGAAGTCATTTTGACAGGGAAGTCACTCCACAGCAGGGTGGCCATGTTGACCTAGTACACTGCTTTTGCAGTGGCCCTTTCACATAAACCTGTCTTTAAGTATCCCTTGTCTGAGGGATGAGGAGAGGAAAGGGAAAACCTCCCCCAGGGTTAATCCCATATATCATATAAAGAGGTGAAGGAGAGACAACTGACAGCCAATATTCTCTAGCTGAAAAAGGAGAATGTCAAAAGCACAGAAGTAGTATTTTGTCTCTGGCAATCCCTTGATTAAAGTAACCTTTTCTTTCATCTACCTGATTCAAATAGCTTGCTCTGAGTGCTCCTGTATTTGACCCCACTCTGTGGGGATTGCCCCATTCCTGACACACTAAAGATCACACATGCTGTTCATGAGGTTTCCTGGAGCACTGTATGCCTAAATATTTGAGCAGTGATGCACACTGCGCACGCCACAACAGACACTGAGCCTTAGACAGGGACTAGCCCTGGCCTGCGGGCAGAATAACCCAAGCTGCCTTTTTGCATGGCAGTTTCTCCTAACTATTTCAGGAGAACAAATGTAGAAGGAGGAGATGGACATCAGGGCTGCCTCCCACCCAGGTTAGCAGCTCCTGGCTGGAGTGGCCATGGGGTAAGCAGCGCCCAGCAGGGTTTGTTTCAGGCACTCGTGCCATAGTACTACAAATAACTACTTCAATATTGTGATAGATTAAATATCTATATATATAGCTTCAGCCTTGCAAAGAGATTACATTAACAAAAATAGCAAATAAGCCATCTTCTGCTACATATTTGTACAATGCACTGATGCAGCACCTAATCCAAACCAAATCCTACAAAGCCTCTAATTCCATCTATTTCCTTCCATCCTCTCCTCTGGGCTTGGCTCCAGCATGGTTTTGATCTGTTTCCTCAGTCCCCTTTCCCTTTCCTGTGCCACAGCAGGAGCAGTAGGGCAGGCCTAACCAGTCCCACCTTATACATTTCCATGGAGCGCTGCTGATGCTCAGCTTGGCCCTGGACTGTCTCAGATGGATGGTTTGTCCCCAACACTATCTGGTTCATGGCAGGCCTGATTCATCAGCAAACCAGACTTCACGGTGTCCATACAGCCTGTTTTTGGAGAGGAGGCTGCTAGCTTGGAGAAAATATTAAAGTATCTTTACATTGTTTCAGCTACTCCTTCCTTTCCTTCTCTCCTCACTCCCTGTCCCTCATGGCCTGCCCCAGCCACTCCAAGAATTCAGCATTAGGCTCTGAGTAACATCAACAGCAAAAATTCTAATATAGAGATTATCCATTATATATATATATCCATTATATATCCATAATCCGTGGCTCCTCTGTGGACCCTTACCCACCCCCATCAGTTCTGGTGTGAGAGATTAACAACTGCACCACTAGTCTCAACACCTTGGTGAATACTGCCTGAAAATTAAAAGGCATGTGTTTGTTGTTTTGTGACACAGACAAACAGGAATACTTCCCGCTGCAAACAGTCCTCTAAGTCTTCAGCGTCACCTTGGGAGAACTTCAAGTATGTCCCAATCTTTGAGCTACACTGACAAGTGGGAATCTTGTGGCTGATAACTGCTGAGCCATTATTTTAAAGATAAAAATGTTTAATGTACAATAACGAGTCATGTGATAAATATCCAAATAAACATCATTTTCTTCAGTTTTACATTCCCAGAAGCATAGAAATTAATGGTCATTGTAGCTCAGGAATCAGCCAATTACAGTGCCATACTCTGTAAGAGTAGATTTCATTCCAAAAAAAGAAAACACAGCTTAAAAATGCTCAGAGACACTTAGTGGTTTCTGATCGTTACTTTGAATTCAATTTACCTTCACTCTGTTAGTGCTACATCAAAAGAGATGTGGAGTTTATGCTTGTATTTGACTCTGAGTATAGATGAACTAGCTTGCCATTTCAGAAACGAGGGATTAAAAAAAAAAAAAAAAAAAAAAAAAACACAAGAAGGCAGGTATAAAGATTTTTTTTTTCCCCCGAGAGTGTGGGGGGATTAAAGATAAAGACTAATGAAATCATCACAGTTAGGAAGCTTCTGAAATAGAATACTTCACCTGTCTCCTCTCTCACGGATACTCCATGCCCTTGCAGCAATCAAAAATGCAAATAGCTTTTGTAACCAAATCAATAGTGGAGGAACATTTTGGTGAACAAACATTTCTTGGACAGCAGCTTTTGCTGGTAAAGGGCAGATCTGCGCATGGGAAAAACAGCAGGCAGGAGCAGGAAGCAGCCATGGTGACCCACCCTGCACCCGCCCGGTTCATTGCATCTGCAGCATCAAACACAGGCACCCACTACAGTGGGGCTTCATTCTTGTGCCACCGCCTCCCAGAGGTGATGGCTGAAAAAAAAAAAATCACACATTGGAGCATGTGATAAATAATTTTGCTAGTTAATAGGGAGGAACCATGCCTGCTAAATGCTGTTGCTTTATAAATATGAAACAGCAAATAATGTGCCCATATAGAGGTAACAGCAAGTGAATTCATCTTTGACATTACATCCAAACCACTTTCTTTCATGGCATATATGACTGGAGATATATAGCTATATGCTTAAGTGTGCCATCAAGGATGTATATCCATCCTGAAAATGATGGGACATTCCAACCATAAAAGTAAGGCAGAGCAATGAGGTGAGACCTGAGGAGAAGTTATCGACATTTTTTTTTTTTAATCCTTCTTACTAACAGGCAGGGAGCTACATCTTGTTAAAAGAGATACAAGCAGCGTAACACCAACTAAGAGAGCTGTCTAGCCGAATGACAGGAGGCTGATGAGGGCTGCATGCAGCTGAGGTCTGCCCAGGTTGCTCCCACCTCCTGCCCCAGGATCTGGTCCAGCTGACCAGGCACAGGACTGAACCCTGAAGCTCTCCTCTCCTTAAACCACACCCAGGATAACACTATATTAAAACTCCTAGAAGTGTGCCACTTCTTGATTTACATTAGCAAGCATTTTGAATACAGGATAAGAGTCATACAGATGAAAAATAGTCTTGTTTGTTTCAAATACAGGTAACAGAGAATCAGGGTGGTTTTTTTAGGGGCACAGAAATGACTTACAAAGAAAGGATCATATGAAAAAGAAGCTGGTACCTGAGATGCCAGAGATGAGGATTTTGTTTTCAGCCTGTCGAGTGACTGCAGAGGTGCCAGTTACAGTGATGGCCTGACAACATCATATTAGTTTATTTCAATACATTGTTTTACCTATTCAAGCAGAAGTCAACAAGGGAAGTTTTACAAAACATTTTGAGAGATTAAGAGGAAGGCTTCATTCATCTTTTATCAAAGCCTATGGAAAAGCAACCCTGTAATTTTAATAGGTAGGATCAAGCCCTGATCAATTTATTATTTGTAATGACACATAAGACAAGATTAAAAGCAGGTAATTACAGCAACATTTAGAAATTGATCTTACATATGTGGAGGAGATCCCAAAAGAATTATAGGTTTAGTAGGTTTAAGAAAAAAATCTGTGTTTTTATGCTAAAAAACAATTTCCCACATATGTACTATAAGAATATTCATTTTGCTTTTAGCCCAGCACTAAGGATACTATTTTCCTAACAAACAGACGTAAGAGATCCAAGGTATACTTCTCATAACTACAACCCAAAGCATGTATTTTCTGAAAAGGAAAATCAAACATGCTATTTACCTATGAATACTGCAGCACATAGATCAACACAGAACAGCAGCATACCGCCCCACTACTACAATAAACAGGCTGCCTTATCTAGGACTATCCCACCCCTGTACTGGGGTTTTATCTGTGATAAAGTGCTTCCAACTGCTGGGCCAGCCAAATGCCTCTCTGCCAGCCAAATGTTAATTACCATCATCTGAGTCTCATTTGCTCCTTCTTTTCCCTCCTGTGCTGAGTAGCTGTCTGCTATTTTGCTATTCGCAGCAGTGTTAATTGAACTGATTTCCAAGTAAGGTTGCTGTCATTTGGTCATTGCCACCACACTGAGGATGCTGGGTTCAACTAGGTGTTTCCTGAAGCTGAGCCATCTTTGCAGTACCCTACCTTAAGCATTGCTTATTCCAGCTGATCCAAAAGAGGCAGTATCACATAATTTAGGGGTTATTTCCTCCGACCTGCAACCTGGGAGAAGTACTGCCAGGTAGAGAGATGGATTGCTGCTGACTGAGCCTCTTTCACAGGAGTATGTTGTGATCTAGGAGGTGATCACTGTAGACTGTGTGCTAAAATTTCATCAGAAGAGTACGATTGGTGTCTTTTCAATTAACAGAAACACTCTGACCGCTGCTAGCCTGGGCTGGTCATAACAGAGCAACACTGCTCCTTGCAGTAAAAATAAATCCTTAGTACGACAGATAATGCATTTTCTTAGTTAGGAGTTCAGAGGCCTGCTAGGAAGTACAGTAATGCTGAGACAGTAAAGCAACAGCAGGAGAACTCTCAATACAAAGATCTCATCACTCCCATTAGGAAGCTGATCCACAAACACAATCTGTTAAAACTACCCTTGCCTTTTGGAAGAAGAGTATTTTGGGGAACATTTTAGGGTGGAAACATACCATGAACTGCTGGATCTTGCTAATAGACTAAAATCCTCCAGATAGAAGGGAAAAAAAGCAGAAATTGTGGGCTGGGCTCCCATCTTGCATGGCCACGTATTCTGAACATGCTGCTCTGCTTACATCTCTGTGTCCCTTGATTGTTATTTTTCTGCCTCCAAAGTTTCTACATTCTCAGTGAAAGCAGTATGAATCATTTTCAATCAACAGAGTATCTTCCTGAGAACTAGAATTTTGAGGAAAATTAGTCATTTTTTTTTTAATGTTGTATGAACTAACTGAATGCTAACAAAAAATTACAGAAATAAGATTCCAACAGCAATGTAGGTTTTCTGAAGTATCTTAAATAGTTTAAGCTGTTTTACAATGCTGTTTTTACAATGAGCAGACACACATTTCCTAAACAACAAATCTGAGTAGTAGAAAGCTGTATCATATGTATCAGCATGCAACAGACTGTGGTTGGTATCTTCAGTACAGACCCTGGCTGGAGCAGAGGAAGTCAGTGGAAATTTTGGCACTGATTTTAACAGAACTGGGTTGTCAACTTGAACATTTCCACTTTGTGGCTTCTGAGATGCTTTTTGTAGGGAGCAGAACAACTTTAAAAGCTGTGGGAATAAACTAAGCTCCTGTATATACTTGCATTAGCTTTCGAGTTCAGTCAGCAAAAACTGTGTGCACTTCTGAAAATCAGAGCTGCCACAGCCCAGCTCCCTCCCACTGACATCGTACTGCCATCCAGGGCAATAGTCCCACCCCAGGCTGGCTGAAAGGCTGAACTTTTCAAGTACACCCTAGTTAGAGGAAAACAAAAACTTCTATTTCAGAACTGGAACTCCCTGGCAAGGCTGAGACAAGCAACAGCATCCTGTTGCCCTGGGCTGGGTGTTGCTTCCCTGCAGCACAGCAGACTGGAGCAATTACCAATAACAATGGAAAAAGCAGGAGAAAACCAGCAAAGAGAAGCCAAAGGCTACAATGAAGCAAGTCAGGAGGGAAAATCCACTAACAGATGATTAACGGACTTGCGCAAAATGAAATTTATTCTTATGCTCTTTTTCTTTTACAGCAGGAAATTGATAGCTCACTGCTTGCACACACAGCAGCTCCTGGCAGAATTGCTAAGAACTATGAGCAGAATTAGCAGTTACTGTGTACAGCTCCTTCATCACATATGGGGTGAAAGTATTCCCCACCAGCATTTCTTTGCAGTAGGAATTGGAGAGAGAGAAAGGGCTTCCAATTAATTTTCTCCATTTCCTTCCCCACATCGCCATGTGTTTGCTCCATTTCCCAGTCTTCGTGTCTTTGCTGGCATGAGAAAATCAGCAGATGCTGCCCAAGCTGTGAAGATCCCTGAATCCCCTCTGTGCATCACATTCATGAACATCTCACACATCTAAATCTTCACGTCATCTGTGCTGCAGAGAACTGCCCTGAGCTAACCCTGTTGCGCAAAGCTGTAAACCAGTGATTTTCAACAGCAGCAGACAGGGGTCAGGATAAATTTGCAGACCGATAAAAGCGTACTGTTATGAAATATATCACTGTTACTTACAAAATTTTCCAGGAGCAAAATCTACTGGGACAGTCCTGAGATCTGGAGATCTCTCCAGCCTGCCTTGACAGATGTGCAAAGGACATACAGCTGCTTCCTAGCAGGAGATGACAAACCCCGAATTCCAGTCCTGCATTTTTTTTCTGCAGAAAAGCACAAATATAAACAAAAGAAAGGCTTTGACAAAAAAGAAGGAAAAGTGCAACTGGTAACGTGTATTTAAAAGAATTACAGGAATAATATTTTTCAAGACTTCAATTTTCCAAAAATTATGTAGGACCAAGAATCCCAATATCTTTCAGTGTGACTTGGTGCTAAAGGTTCAAAAATGCTTTTATTGATGATTTAAGCACCTGGGAATAGGGAGGGTTTATGACATTACAGAACTGTAAGGGGATTTTTGGACTTCACAGTATCAATAGACATCCGTATTTTTTTAAACTTTCCTAAACATAAATATCCTACCTACACTGAAAAACAAACAAACAAACAAACAAAAAACTTTACCACTTTACTGGAACAATCCCACTAATTTTGCTTGCTTAAAAAGCAAACCTAAAATGACAGCAGGTTTGGGGCCAGATTTTGGGGTTTCATCATCCAGCTTCACCAACTGAGGCATTTCAAAAAGGATCCAAATTGTCAAGCCTCAGAGCAGCATAATTGTTCCTATGAAAAAAAAAAAAGTACATTTGCAGATGCTCAAAGCTGAGCACTACTGTAAATTCTGCTACAGTACTAAACAGCTTACACAACGGCTGAGCAGTTCTGAATGTCAAACCCCACCTGTCAGCACCAAATATTTTTCTAAATGTAATCTAATATAAGATGAAATGGTCCTAGGGCTTCTGCATAGAGAATTTGATGCCTGAATAAAATATATGATGAACCTGAAAGGCAGACTCTTACCGACTGCAAAATGCTCAAAAGAAATCCTAGTAAAATTCTTATTACTTTTTTTTTTTTTTTTTTGGGGGGGGGGGGAGGAGGGGCAGGGAGCAATTAGAGGAGAAATGTGTTAACCTAGGGACAGCAAAATAATGAAGTGTTAAGAATTATCTCATGGCACAAATCCTGCACAGTTCAATGATATCATGTTAACCACTGTGCTTAGATCCTCAGTTACTGACACTATTTATCAAATTATCCTAGTCTCCTAAGAGTAGTAGCACAGATTTATTTATTTTTTATGCTCACAGACTAAAGCCAAGGCAATTAACCTTTTTGGTGCCTGGTGCCAAACAATTTTGTGCAAGTTTTGTATTTTTTTTGCTAGTCAGGAGCAGTCTTAATCACCTTCTGTACCCGATCAGACATCTCATCATTGAGAACTAGAGAGGAACTGGCAGGACGAAGACAGTGGAGAGTGCTGGGCATCATCCCAAAGCTGCTAGATGTCCTGGAGCTATGCCTGCAGCCGTTCTGCTCTCCATTACAGCTAGCGTAATATGGGAGGGCCTGAAGGTGAATGGCCAGGAGATGGCCAGGACTGACATGAGATCAACCTCTGTGTCTGTTTCTGACACCAAATACAAAGAAACAGCTCCTCAAGCATCAAAGGAAGCTGTAAAGAAGGGTGTTTTTTCACTCAGTGTGGGAAGTGTGCTGGAGAGTCCTCAGGTACTGACAGGGCAGTTTCCAACATGCCTTGCAAGCCTTGTTGCCTGTTTGCTGTATTTCTTCCTTGCTGTGCTCATCTCCCACTACAAGCAGATATTTTCCCTTGGCGGCAGCCACTAGATGACTGCCTGTGAGAGGGAAAACACCACTTTATTTGGGAGATACAGAACCTGCCTAAGAACAGAACAGTAAAGTGTTGGGAAGATTTAGGAGATGATGCAGAGATTAAATGCCAGGGCAATTATCTTCTGAAACATAAATTCGGATCATTTATACACACTGTCAAATTATGACAGATAAACGGGGCACCGAAAAAGAAAGACCTTTTAATTTAAATAAAAGGTTTGCCTTCAGGGAGGACCAGCCAGCTGGTATTTTGTATTTCTAGCACATTTGTCACTGATGTTTTCTTTGAAGCTTTCATTTCTCTGTTGTCGGCAAAATTACTGTCAGCGCTCAGCACACGTAACACACCTCACACAGATCCGTCCTGCACAAACAAAGGTGACTATCACATTTGAAACGGCCGCGCCTGCAAAAGGAGTCCCACAGGGAAATTTTTATAACCGACTGGAAAGTAACACAAAAAACAATCTGGATACAGCTTAGTTGCCCATAATGAGGTAAGCTGGTGGTTTTTCAAAATGCTTACATGAACCAGCCTTTCATATTTTAATAAGCAGGTGCAGAAAGAAAGAATGAAAACTTTCCAGTTTACTGGGATACATCAAAATGTGTGTTGCAAAGGATGCAGGAGGCAGTCATAAGGCTTAAAATTACAGCTTTAGGAAATTCATCTCCAAGGCGGTTGAAGAGGAGCTCCAAATGGCTTGCTTTGGGTGTCTGAAGTCTGTTTTATGCCTTCCTCCCCCCCCCCCAAGATCTGTGTCCAGCAGCCACATCTATTCTTTGTAACCTCTTGTCAGATGGACTGCCATCTTACTCAGTGCCACTGGCCCTATCCCACAAATGTGGATATTAAGCATACTGTGAATGCAAGTGGTGAATGATGATAATAATAAAACCTGATAATCTATTTTTTGATATAAAGTACTCCTGAGGATCTGAAAGGCAGGGAATGATGCAGTGCATTAAATTTCCCTGTGAATTGGCTAAATCTTAGTGCTGGACCAATTTTCAGCCACTTCAAGTGAAAAGGATCAGAACCTATGGGCTGTTGTTTCTAGAAGGTGATAGCTGTTAGCAGGAGTCTTTTCACGTCTACTCTTGACTAAATAACTTACGCTGGAATGGCTTCTGTAAAGATGCACGGTATGAACAGATTGTATTTGTCATTTTTAAAAGGCAATGGAAAAATCAGACATCGTACCAACTACTGAAAAATTCATATGAGGCTTTTTCTGTTCTCTTTTGTTTTGCTTTTATAGAGGGAAGTACAGACAGGAAATTCAGAGGGGTCAGCAAGACAGGCTCTGTTAGCACCTTTTAAGGCAAAACGCTTATTCATTTCAACACAGAATTTGACACATTTAGGAGGATTTCTGTGCTAAATCAACATGTCTAATGTGATAACTACACTTCCAAAGTTGGCAGATGTCTAGAAACACATGGAAGAAGCTTGCATAATTCACTGAAAAATCCCAGAGCTTTTAAAGTTGACCCGTAAGGCTGTGAGGGAGGATAAAGCCAGATAATCTTTGTAATATGGCACAAAAATCAGTCTTTGCTCCCTTCATCATCTGTCATCTACTATAAGCTATTTAGAAACCTTCTCAACAACTTACTGCAAAAATGGACTTCAAATGTTTGTTAGTTTTGAGTTCAAATATTAACATGCTTTAGCTCATTGTGTCAAAGCTACCTGATCAAAGAGAGGATCAGGAAAAGGCATTATTTAAAATTAACATTCACCTTCTCCTCTGCATCTTCCAAGCTAGCCATCTACAATTTTCCATCTCAGAGCTCCCATTTTATATCCTTCATGTTAAGAAAAGCATGGCACAGTAAAGCATTCAGTAAATGCATTAATAATGCAGGAGTCGTTTTCAATCTTGTGTCTCCTAGGCGGCAAATTCTTGGAAATTAGTATGTCAGTGGCTAATAGTTGCTGAGAAACACATGGATCCATTTGAGGTACAATCACAGTCCCCTCTTGATAAGGTTTATCGGCTTTGCTCAGGTCCGACAGCCTGCTCAAATCAGCCTGGAGGGCAGGCTTTAGCATAAAGGATCACTCTCTTTTGTTTTCTCCCCCTTAAGAATCACTGAAAACAGAATAACTGCTTCTGTTTCTGTGAACTATTTTTTTTCTTTTGGCAACAGCAAATTTGCTGGGAAGATCTGTTAATGTTTCAGTCACTTTTATCTTGACTGCCAGTCACTGTTGAAAACTCTGGACTTTATTTCCTGTTCTGTTCTTTTTGTACTAATTTTCTCTAGTGCAAAAGTTCTCATTCTTTGTGTAAAAAACACTTCCTACACCTACACGAGGGTCACTGTTCACAGAAGAGAAAGCAAGAATGGAATGGGTATTAAGTTTCCTGGATAGTCTGCTCCTAGAACTAAGCATGAGAGGGGAGAAAAGGAGAAGTATCTCACTGGTTTCTGTACTCCTGTGGGAAAATGTAGATTTTTTACCATCTTCTGAAGCTCTTGGCACCTGGTTACACTGCACAACTGCAGCATCGAGATGTGAAACAGCTGATTCCCTTCACACATGTGGAACTGGTGCACTGCAGTCTGGTGAGAAAACCCTTGTGAAATGACCCAAGTAGCCCTCCACCAAAGCAAAACCTAGATTTAGTAACGGGTTTCTGTTCCTGGCTGTTCCTACTAGAAGCTCTGCGCTCACAGCCTGTCCTTAACATTTTTCAGGTACCTCTTGTTTCCCACATTGTTTTTAATATCAAAATTATTTTAATTGACTGGACATGTGCTTGAAAGCCAGAGATGTACTGAGATATCTTAAACAGACTAACAATTGCACACAAACTTACCTAAGCTGAAAGTAGAAAGAGAACTAGGGGATGGTCTCATTTATCCTAGCCTTGTCATTACTCCTTTCTAGGTACCTGCTTAATGGCCACGGCTGGGGATAATGCTGGCCTTGAACCACAGCTTCATGAGAGCACGGCTGCTCTCATGTTATGAAGAAACTACATTTCACAGGGAGTTGTACTCTGAAGGAGCCGCTGGTCTGCCCTCCTGTTCCTGCCTGTCCTGCCGAAAAGGTGTTAGCACACCTCCCTCCTGCCACTGCCTCAAGTGACAGCTTCTCTTTCTTCCTCCTTCGGTTGTGCTCACAAATGATTTCCACTCTTTCTCCTGATAAATTCTCAGTAATCCCATTCCAGGCACTTAAGAAAGGCTGATAAATTCCTACAAAGACCAAATTTTCTAATAGGAGAATATCTTGTTGGCCAGTGACTGATCTAGGAAACATACTTTGCGACTCGAAGATAAAATGAAACAAACAAAACCAGGAAATTACAATTGTTCCAGCTTTGCTAAATTTGAGAGCAAAACCTCCCCAGCACAAGACCTAAATAATTTAGTTCACAACATGCATAGCTGAAGGCTCTCCCCAGATCAGCTTTCCTATGACTTAGCTAGGCTCAGGGGTCTGTTCTTAATTTACTCGCTGAAGGCTGCACGGTGGACTTTTCAAAGGACAGTGATTGCTTACAGTTCCCAATGACTTCAGCGCTGGCTTCAGGGCACCACAGGTCCTGCAGAAGCAGGTCACAGTGTTTTCTTTAACCCTCTCAAATCTATGCAATCATAGCCGAGAATGATCTTAAAACTGGTTGAGGGCTAATTAGAAATGAAGTAGTAATCACACGGAAACTGCTGCTGTAACCTTGACCATTCAGTGAGCTGCCTTTTATTTTAACTCGTGTTTCAGCCCTGGCACACACGACATCTTACGGCTGCCATGTTCCAGAGCAATAAATGCACTGCAAACCATTAAAGGAAAATAAAACTGTGCTGCTAATAGGCAACCTTATTAAAAGCTTTATCTCTGTGGGCATAAATCTGAAGGTTTTAAAACCTCTTCACCCCCTTTCTCTCTCTTGCTCTCATCACCACCCTCCCTCAGCATACTCCCTTCCAGTGTGCTTGGAGAGCAACTTTTTGCTCAGGCAGATGATGACAGGACAAGGGACAATGTTTTAAAACTAAAAGAGGGAAGATTTATATTAGACATCAAGAGGAAACTCTTTACTCAGAGAGTGGAGAGGCACTGGAACAGGTACCCAGAGAAGGGCTTTGGGCAGCCTGGTCTAGTGGGTGGAATCCCTGCCCGTGGCAGGGGGTTAGAACCAGGTGATCTTTAAAGTCCCTTCTCACCCAAGACATTCTGTATTTCTGTGAGTCTGCCTGAGTCTTTGGCTCAGCTCAGTTTCCCCAGTCCCCCTTCCCATACTGAGGATCCTTTTTTTTCCCTCTCCTTTGGCATATCAGCTATAACTTTGCAGCAACACTACACTTTCTTTTTCCCTTCTGTGAACTGAACAGATCAATCTCCTGGTGCCAGATGCACCATCTGAGCGATGTTTCTTTGATAAATTCATAGCAGCATTAGCTGAAATGTGGTCAAAAGGTGTGGCAAGAGGTACCAAAGGCAGAGCAGAAGGCACATGAGGTTGTCTGGCTAGTGGTGCAGCTTAGATCTCTTATCTATGCCAAGGGTTCTTTTTTGATAAAAACTTGGCAGTACTGTCCGATCTGCTGGAAGATGCTATTTCTAAGGCAGAACATTTCCAGTTGCTGCAGCCATCCAAGGAAGGAGAGGGAGGAAAGCCAAATGAAATTCTTGTTTTCATGAGGAAGGAAATGAATTTGCAATTTCTTATTTACCACTGAATCCCTTACCATGAACTGTGAGTGTAGGATCTGCAGCCTCAATGCCACTAGGACCTGGCGGTCAAACTGGAGTTCTCTTGTCGGTCCTTTTGGAGGATCAAACCCACAGGACAGGGCCACTGGGTCATCTGGTAGGAGAGATCTGATTTATAAAACCCGTATTTCTCACATGCAGTGTAAAACAGTTCCAACCCAAAGCTGAAGCTTTAGTGAGGGCAGTAATTTCCTGTGGGAGTTCTCTGAAATATGCAGGCTGAATTGAGCCATTTATCTGCCCGTCACTCTGTATCCTGTGCTTTAATGGACATGCTTCATATTTTGTTCTGCTCCTGTCCTCAGCTACTGTCAACAGGCAACACATTATTGATCTCAGGAGAGACAGGATGTGAGTGCTTTGACCATGAGTGCAAATAAGGGCTCACAGGCCAATAGTCCATTATTCTGTATACCACCAAGACCAACAGCTGGCAGAGAAGTAAGAGAACGGGTACCCTATGAAACTTTTACCATCCTCCAGTAAATTCTTGGCTGAGTTACGCCTTAGGTATATCATGTCACCAAAGATAGGTGTTGAAGATGTGAAAACAGGTATTAGCACATCTTGAGGGCCTGATGGTGTTTCCAATAGTAGTACCTCTGCTCTGTTTCAGTGTAGGCATAAGCACACACACATCGAGCTCAGCCTGTAATAGCAGCAGGAACTAGTCATATCGAGGTTCCACAGCACTAAGCTGAAGTGGAAAATAAATGATTTTCTACCAGGCCAACATCTGAGTAACGATCAGCTCCAGTCCTCTCTTGTAATGTTTGTGTTCATTTTGAAAAGCAAAGTATCTTGTATGTATTATGTGCCTGGCATCTTTAAACGGTAGACATTTGCCTTCTGGCATGAGAAGACATGGCTGCTGGCGCTTGAAAAAGGTCAATGCCTTGAGTGAATTTGGGCTGTTTGTTCCAAAGCTGCACCTAATCCAAACCCCACAAGATACTGAACACCCGCAGTTCTTACTGACCTCTCCTTTGTTAACAAAACTGTGCTGCACACGGTGCAGAGCTTTAGTGTTACTCACACGTTTGCTAAAGCCTCTATGATGCCTGGTTAGTTGCAGCCTACTTGAAATCTGATCATGGTACATACTGGAGAAAATGTTCACTGTTGATTGCTAATTCCATTTCTGCTGGTCATTAATCTCCCAGGTGTCATTTTTCCAAAATGAAGTAGGAATGCCTTTGAGTTACACATATGAGCCACTTCTGTGTATTCACAAACTCAATGGTGTGCCAGTGCATCACCTACTGAATATGCTCCATTTCTTTCAGCTAACTCATACCCTACTCCGAATTTAACCTAATGAGTACAAATAATCATCTAGATCAAGAATATGCAGGGCCTTCAGATAGTGTAAATCAGCTGCAAAAGATTGAAGAGATTTTCATATGCACCTACCCATGAGTTGTTGCTGTTTGTCGTAAATATCCTGTCTGCAGGCTGACTACTCTGACGAGGCTCCCTTAATAAGATGCAGCCTACACCAGCATCTGCTATCCTGACAGGCAGCAAGACTTTGATGCTCCAAGGATCTGGTAGTTGGTGTCCCTGTCTACAACTCCTCAGGCAGTCTGCAAACAAATGTTTGAACCATAACAAGCAAATAGGCACCAGCATGACTCTGTTAACTACCGGCACTGAGACATGCCTGTCTTACTGTGTTGCTGACTGCTATGCTTTCAGGGTAGTTGATCTGCAGACAGGGACACAGAGGTATTATGTGTGTTAATAGAAGCTAATAAATTATAATAAACAACCAAATAAAAGAAAGATTATATTGGCCTGCTCTGCAAATATTTTATTCTGTCCTGAAAAATGGACCAGTTTCAACAGGAAGTAATGTGAAGGCCAATACTCCAGAGCAGCCCCTGGCCCTGCTGTTTTAAGGCAGTTTTCTGAATTTGCCTGTCTGTCCCGCCACCAGGCAGCTGTCAGGCAAATTTGCCTTGTATTTTCTCCACAAGGAAGAGACCTTACAATACTTTCTGGGAATGTTTGCCTATACTTCCCTCTTTAGTTACTTACTTCATATAGTTCTCCTCTGTCATCTAATTGAAGGGACAAAAATCCTTGCCTTTAAGGTACATATCAACTGTGTAAGAGTTCTGTACAGTTATGGCACTCATTTTTCTCTTGGAACCTTAATCTTTTCACCTTTTGTTTTTATTTTCCTTCATCCCCTGTTTCATTACTCTACCTTCCCTTCTTTTTCCAAACGTCAGTCTTTTCCCTTACCCATCTGCACTCCCAAATGACTGACCTTTGATTTGCAGAGAAGTCTGTAAGATGGATCTGGCAGTTCCATACGAGGAGTTGCTTTCAGAAGCCTCTCACATTAACATTTCACTCTTTTCCCCAGGCTTTTTACTTCTGATGACCAGCATCAAGTCAGACAGGCAAGGTGCAAGTACAGTCAACCAGGGATCTAAGTTGAGCTTCTGCAAAAGATTTTGATAGGCCCCAACTGTTTTAAAGAAGTTGCTTACAATGCACCTATTATTTACCTCTGAAATTTTAGACCTCTAGCAAAAACATAGCATTTTTAACATCCTTGATTTTGCTTTAGTGAATTTGAGCCCTTCCAAACCCATTCATAATGGACAGCTCTACTTCAACTGGTCCTGGAAACAGTTATCAGTGTGGTTTGTGAGCAGAAACCACCAGGTGAAAGCAGGAGCAAAACCACTCTCCTAAGTAAGTAATGGGACCTGAGCCATTGCAAACAAATAATTGTACTCAGTCTTCTTGCATTTCTTTTCTTAGTGCGTACTGCCAATTCGTTCTCCTATGGGGAAGGATTAAGGACGTGTTCTGTAATGACACTGAAAGTGAACATTAACAATTAATGCAATTCATTACCACACTACTTAAAAATGAGCGCAAATTGTTTTTTGATGGGTATCCAAACCTATCAGATTTGAAGTAACTAACAGCAACATACTTCTTTGTGCTGCTTAGCACTAAAATAAAAATGCACTGTTCTAAAATTTATGAGAATTGAATTCAATGTTTTAATGAACTTTCCAGATAGGGCAAATTTGGGGAGCAGGCAGTTTAGGCTGGGATTCTGACACTCTAATTGTCATTGAAGAGAAATATGTTATTCCAAGACAGTTATTAGGGTCCATTAAGGCCATTTGAAGTACCAAAACAAAAGTGTGTAATTAGTATGAGTAAACACATAAAAAATTGGTATTATGCAGCGTCTCAATTATCAGAAGTCCTGTTGTTACTTTACTGAATCAAAGGCACTCACCAGCCCTGACCATCTATTTACAACCTCACAATCAATTAGTATATCATTACTGGTTAATATAGGAGTTACAGGAAAGCAATCATAAGGAAAAGTAAATGCAACCAGGAAATATGTAACTATTGAAAGTCCCAAACTTGCTAACAGCTATCTCTAATTAAATATAAATGGTTGAGAAATGTCTAGCTCTACTCCTTTTTTCGGATCACCACAGGGTAACAAAGTGACAGATCACTTCACACAAGCAAGCAGTTTTTCAGTAAGAAATAAGCCAGATGATCAATTAACTTATTTGCATTCTGCTAAAGGAAAGGGATCAAGATCAGTTTGAGAGACGAGCTCAGAGATCTGAAGCTAAACTCTAGTCACAGTTTATACCTTTGCAAATCCAGCAGGACTTCCTGGAGCTGTGCAAAGAACCACATCAGAAAATCATCACGCTAAGAAGGTGAATACCTCCTCTTTGTCAAGCCGAGTCATTAACATAATGGATTATACTGTGTGCATCTAGACATTTTGGTAGATCTGAAGTTGAAAACACACAAACGGATATTTCTTCTTGCTAATCTGGAGCAGTCCCCAGGGTTCAGAAGCTCGCCGTGTGTATTCAGAACCATTTTAAACTATAGCGTGTGTTGGTCACCAGGGACCAACATTGAGAACAGTATGTAGCAAAAGATAGTTCAGTAATATATATCAACTAAATACGACAAGGTGAGCACAGCTGGCTTTTTCCACAGTATATAAAAATTGAAACTGAATAAGCAACCTGGGAACATGGCCTCATGGGAACAGGCCTTAGTTAAATGTCTTGCATTTCACTGTCCTTGCTAACCAAAGTCAAAGCAATAATAGATGGAAAACAAACAAACCCTGAAGCATTTATACAATTCAGTAAAAGACAATCATTTCAAGTCTGCTTAGTGGTTCAAATTAATTCTTACTCAATACAAAAGCTTTGGGCATTTTGATTTTTTCTCAAGTTTCCAAGTATTTCTCTTGAAAAACAAACAAACAAACAAACAAACAAACAAAACAAAACAAAAAAAAACTCCTCATACATAGTTTGATTTATGCCTTTCACTCCATCTTTACAGTTTTTTCATCTGGTCTCAGCTGCTTTATTATTTCTTTGTGTTGATTTTGCCATCCAGCAGTAGGTGAACAAAACAGTTTACAATGGTGATTACCATCTGAAAACTAACATTCACGCTAGAAGAGAAAAACATCTTCCTCAGGTTGATGCAAGTCCACCCCCTTCCTCACAGATTTCTGCAGTGCTTTCCCAGTGCAAGGAGAAGCAATTTGTTTGTTTGTTTGTTTGAGCTATAATGTTATGCAGGTATGAAGTGGCCCACAAGCACAGGATAAAAGCAAGTGAGCAATTACAGTCAGAATCAAACTAGACCTGTTTTAGGCATGACTAATCACCGATGCTCCTCTCGCTCACTCCCAATAAGCTAACTTGTGGATTTTTCTGGTGTGATAAAAATCAAAATGAGTATCACCCACTCCTAAATGGTAACACCTTCCTAGCAGCTGTCTGACAGAGAACCCTGCTGACATCCCACGTCAAACTGGAAAACATTACAGTCATCTTTCAAGTGCTAGCACTTAAAAGCTAATTAGAGCCCATGAGCAGACAAACACTTTGTCTAGATTTTAAATCAGTGGAAGTAGAAGTGAAAAAGTGATGGCAGCAGGCTGCAGTTTTCACTTTTGGAGAAGGGAGGCGTTTACAGAGTCAACCCTCCAACTCCCTTTCATGCAGCAGTAAGCACAGCATCAGGGTATGATGTGCCTCAGCAGCACCGTGAGAAATGTTGGTAGATGGAAACCAGAGGTGCCAAACCACCTCCGAAGGAGCATTCAGCCCTTCAGCAGGCCATGTTTCTACATGTGAAATATCTCCATGTTCAACGCAGGCTCCATGCACATTTGCTGTGTTATTTGCCCATCTCCGCTTAAGCCATAAATCTAATAGGGCAGCTGCTGTCTCTCAAGGTGTGTTAGCACAGAACTTGGCTTTTCATCTCAGTCAAGGCTTTTAGCTGTTTCTGTAGGACAAATGGTAATTGATAACCATAATACAGATCCCACACAGCCTCAGCAACAATCACCTGTCTAGAAGATTAGAGTTTTGGATGTCTCAGCTGAAATTCATTTCTTCCCTTGTTTCTTTATGACTTGCAAGCACATGTGCCCAAAGAGAAGTAAACAAGAATGGTTCGTTTTCTTCTGAAGGAATAGCTGGCTAAAATCCATTTAATCCAAGCTTTTGTGGTTAGCTCTAGTTTGCAGAACCTTGCACAGGGGCATGGCTTTTGGTTTGTTAAAGTAACAGATAATTAACCAAAGTAACAGGCAAACCTGGGGAATTGGGGAAATTTATATGTAATTCCTCTACAATACTTCCATTGTGCTGAAAGACAGGTAGAAAACACCTTTCACTTGTTCTCTCTGAGCCACTGACTCCATCATTATATCAAGCAATTTAAAAGGTAACTGAAATCATTATTATGGTACACATAGGAGTGTTCTTGAAAAGCACCCTTCAAGTCTCTTTAATGATTTCTACCCAATAAGCCACTTGCAAAATGTACTTTAAAACCTTTTTGTGAATTCAGGAGTCACAAATAGGACAGGACTATCAGCCCCAAGACGGGAGATGCACAGAACAGATACTGGAAAAGCAGAACTTCGAGAAAACCTCATGATACCTATTTCCCAGTAGCTCCCCCTCTCCCATCACCATCAGAAAATGTTAATCTTGGGGCTCACTCAGCCTTTCACTTCTCAAACTGTGAGCAAAGGACATGCCCCAGAGTATGGGAAACCATCAAGCAGGACCTGAACAGGCAATACTGGGAGCAGATGGGAGATCCTGTGCCCCATTAGCATCCCCCAAAATTGAGGGAGCCTCAGGGATACCCCTCGGTCCACAAAGTGCTCCCTGGGGAGCCTCCTGGCTGTGGAGGACTTGAAAAGCACAATATTAGTAATGGAGAAAAAGTTACCAATGAGGAAGACTGTATCTGGGTGATGCATCTTGATGTCAGGAAGACAAGCTGATGAGAAGACCGTGAATAAAAACAGAGTGACTAGTGTGGGTAGAAATGAGGTACTACTGTCCTGCTGCACCACTCAGGGCTCCCACAACAGGCATCTTGGCAGAACCATGGGCTTTTGCTACATCCCCCTGCAGGCTGGCAGGCTGCTCAGCATTGAGGGAAATTCAGCAATAGTAATCCAACACAGAACAAAGCAGATAAAAGAGGCCAAAGTGAAGGCCTGCATAGGTCAGTACCCTCTAACTGTGAACACAGAGGTGGGCTGCTCTCTGTCCCTTGTTGTTAATTGTTGTCCCCTGGTATCAGTTGTTTTTTACCTTGTTATTTTACTTTCCCTTTTTGCACTTTCCTGCCCCAGAAGACTTCATTTGTTCCTGAAGTTCATGCTTGGCCATATGAGGAGGATCCAGCACGGACCACAGACCAGAGGGAAGAGCACAGGAAGGGAGAAAAGACAGAGTTTTCCACAGGGGATTGTGTCTCAACTGTACCTTGTCTGTGTTTGCAGCATCTGGGTTTACTCTCTCTCTTGAACTGCAGAGAAGTTTTCCTGCTGTGCATCAAGCCAAGTGTAAATACAGACAGCTAGATGCAACCTGAATCTGTAACAAATGACTTCTGAAACTGTTCAGAGATGCTCCATGAATATTTTAGCTAGAAATAGGTAATAACTCAGCCTACGAATGCAGTATACCTGGAGATGTCTGCTACACAAGCAGCGGACAGGCACAGTGTAGTAAATCAACCCAACACTTGTTGGGTTGTCGGTTTTCCAGATAATTCCTAAACTTTCTTTGTAACTTCTGAACATGTGAAATGAAGCCAGCGGCAGAAATACTAGTTAAGATAAGTGGAAAAGAGATAAATGGAAAACCTGTCCTCATATCTTCACTAACAAGAAATTTACAAAAAAGCTTGGAAGAAACCACTAACATTACTTTAAGAATGTCATGGAGGGAAATAAATAGCAGGGACTGAGGCGATTCTGAAACTCTTCTTGGGAATTACAGCTGTGCTGTGTGTCTGGAAAGGAGAGCGCTTCAGGGCACAAAGCTGTTGCTTTCCTGCACTCTCAGGCACCCACTCACATGCTCAGTGTGACACAGCTCGAAGTAATCTGCAGAAAGAGAACTAAAATGATTAAAGCCTCATTTCAGTCCTTCATAAACATATCTATGGTCAGGGAAAAATAAAGTATCTCTCACTGCTTTTCCCTCTGCTCCCACTCATTTCAGTGGGACTGGGGAGGTATTATCAGGACTTCTGAATGTAAGGTCTTCCTTGGGCTCTTCCATTTGCAAATTTCTCATAGTGTCCATAAGCAGAAAAGCTTTACCTTAATCTACACAACAAAACAAAACAAACAAAACACTTCCTCTTGTTTTCGTCTAGATCTCATCAAAACCAAGCTTTGATTAATCAATATAAAGCAAAACCAGGTAAGAAACTGCAAACTGAGTATGGACATTGTTTTTAAAAATTATAACAACAGGTGTAAAATTTATTTCCTATATGGCATCCCTGGTAGAAGTTTTTATACTAGTCTTTTGTTATTCCAGTTATTGACAATTCCAGGTAATGAAATTTCAAAGAGTTTTCAGTACCTTGCTATAAATGGTAGTGTCTGAAAAGCAAGGTAGAATGTGCATCCTATATTTGCATTCAAGAAATACTGTGTATGCTACTTCAGACACGCCAGCAAAAAGACTATACTACTACTAGTATCTTATGACCCCCAGAAAGCCAGGAGCATGGACAGGGGAAAGCAACCACCTCCGGAGGGGGACGGTGCTCTGTGAAGCCCTGCGGTCTGTCTGTGAGAACATGATGCGAGTGACTTGCCTGTCATAGGGATAACTGCATCTCCACCATGACACGGGGCTGCTTTGAGCAAGGAGGGAAGCAGCTCAGGAAAATTTCCTTTCCTGTAACACTATCAGTCTGCAGGCACATGCAAAAGGACACAAGTCTAGCAGGACAAAGGCTGTTAGTGCCCTTCCCCAGGTCGCATGGAAGGTCCACGCAGCAGCTGTGACTCTGAGTCCCTGCTTTGCTCCAAAGCAGTGAAAGAACACAAGGCAATGGCAGTCCTCGCAGAAAGCAGCAATCCAGAAGCAACCAGGCATCAGGTATGTTTGCACTCAGATTATACTCACTTGTCACCCGACTTCCAGAAGTCAGATGCCTGCTTCCTTCACGGCATCTTTGAAAATCTCCCCAAAGCCATTTCTCAGAAGTCTGCAGTTACTCAGTGCAAGTGCCCCCATTCGCAACATTAAGATGGTGAAGTGCATTATTTATGGATTCAAATGGCACAAACTTCCCCCAGAGTTATCATCCTAAAGGGTTTAATTGGGATAAAACCCTTGATTGTGTGCTATGGCCTAAGTAACACTTGGGCAGTAAATAACTCTTGGCTTTCAGCCACTTGATCAATAGTCAGAGCTGACTGAAGACTTACCATCAAGGCATTCAAGAATAATTAAACATTTCAAAGAAATGAAAAAATTCATGGAAATACTAGTTTTCCTTAAAATATAGCTTTTTTTTTAGGTAAAAAGAAATAAATAATGGGAATAAAGACAAGTTATTTTAACTTTTTCAACAATGTACAAACCTGTTACAAAAATAATTTCCACCTTTTGTCCTCATTAACCTCTTCCCCTCATTAATCCCTTTGTTTAAGCAGACAACTGTGTAACTGAAATGAGGAATTACTACCTGGGAATAGCTCTACTGCTTATGCTGCTGCCATCTTGGGAAGGTTTCAGAAGCAGGCTAAGAAGAGGTATTCAGATTCCAGAAAATATACTTTATAATGTGAAACAGAGGAAATTGGATGAATTTACAGCATCCAAGAGAATCACAGCTTTGATAAACTTACTGAATATCTCCACAGTGCCATCACTGAAGTAAGCATACTCGAGTTACCCCCACACCATTGTAGCTGTGTAGCCACAGTAACACATCACTTGGCTTGTCAATTATCTCTGAGTTAATTAACTCTGAGTTTACACAGCTTTTAGAGCAAATTCTGCAGATAGTGGTTTTGATGAGCTCAATGGACTTTCTGAGAACTTTATTCTTGTGAACTTTTAAACCATTTGCTACACTGTAAAGACATTTTCCCCTTTACTTTCATGTGTAAGTAGGAGAGAATCTCCTTTTGATAAACGTATGAAAAGCATCCTTCTACCCCACACTATGAAACATAAAATTTCAAAAGCCAGTCCTAAAATAGGCCTCACAGAAGCAGACCCGAGGGCAGGAACTGCAGGACTGAAATATCACATCTGTGAAATAATAGATCAACGGTCACACACACATCTAACTCCCATTACTAAAGACTTCAGGGGCTGAAGAAAACGGAGCAGGTGCCTGTGACTACGTCTGGATATGCTTCTTTGGACTTACCAGTTCTGACACCATTTGAATAGAAGGCATCACTGCCTCTGAGTTTGTTGTTGCTTTAATTGCAAACTTGTACCTCTCAGTAAACCTTGCACTCTTTCTCATTAGTGGAAGTGTTAATATATTTTCCCTTATCTGGCATTTGTATTGGCAGGGCTGAGCCCCCAGCTGAAAGCAGATGCATCTCCTACAAAGTTTTCAATACCTCAAGACATTTAACAGCTTCTGTTTTATTGCTACCGAGCAGTGCTTGGTTTGCACCTGTTACCGTCTGTCTGTGTAGGTGGGTGCATTGTTTCCCTTTTCGTAAAATGGAATTACAGCACTTCGTTACATCACAGTTATGTTACTTGGGTAGATGGTCTCAACACAGTGAGCAGCCTCCAGTTCAACAACATTGTAGGACAGATTCCCTAGATAAAATTGTGATTTCAGTATAGAAAGATTCAGCAAATGACCCTTCAAATCATTGTTCCATATGGATCACTGGTGAGCTAGATGCTTCCCTTTTCTTCTCTAACATCTGGCTAAAATTCATTTCTCTTAGGAATCCTTCCAACATGGCTCCCACTACCAAAACATTGCACTCCCACACCTGAACTATTCAGCTCATATCTTCAGTCGTTGCAGTTTATGCAGTGCTACATAAACGTTCAGAACTATGAAAGAAATACGAATGGAAGTTATGACTCAAAGGAATAATTACATATATGCTCTGCACGCTGTATGGTAATGCAACCAAAGGAAAAGTTTGATCTTGTAACATTTATCACTGAGATTTAGTGAGATTTACAATTAAGCTAGATTTAGCACTTGGGATGTGAAAAAAATTGTAAAGATGGGGCTGCACAAATTTTAAGAGTGCCAAAAGGATACTGAGAAGTCTTGTGGTGCATGGAAGATAGCAGAGAGATAAACCTATTGGCCGTAACATTTGCTGTCTTAGCATAGGGTTATGAGTATTATGAATATTTTGTCAATTATACAGAGAATAAGGGCCAAAAAATGCCAGCAGTAATAAAGACTGCAAAGAGCAACTGGCAAAAGTGAACCAGAGAATTATACAACAAAGAATCAAAATATCCAGATGGATGTTAATTTCCTGAACTTAAAAACCTACACATACAAAATAAGTCATCAGGAATTAAAGCACTATCAGGAATAAAGTGGAACAAGCAATTTTATAAAAGCAACAGCAGTAACAGACATCTATCTGGGTTAGGAACCTGACTGTAGTATTATGTATCAAATGGCCACTATTTTTCAGCTCAATTTTTAGATAGGATTAGGAGGCTAATAGAAGAAAAGAAATCACAATAAATACAACAGTCTGTGGCCAAGTGGTTCCACAGTTTTTTGATCTAGCAAGGAAGCAGAGAGGGAGAAAAGCTGTTGCCACTGAAGTGTTACCTTTTGCCTTATTGATCTGCCAAGAAAAAAAATCTACAATCAAATATCAAAATAATTAATTGTAAATGTTGATGGTAAAGATCCTGGAAAATACCATAAATCTTCCTAGCTGATTAATGTGATCTTTTAAAATACCATAATAAATGTTAATTACATGCAAATGACAACAGTAAATTGTTAGAGCAGGACTGGAAGCTCAGTGATTAGCACCATTGCTCCTAGTTCCCTTGACCTCATGTAGTAAGCCTGAAAGCAGAAGTAATAATTAATGTCATGATCAATACACAGTGAATCTTCCTTTTTTTTGAGCTGGGGAAAGATGGTGAAAACAGTACACTTCTTCGTACTGCATGAGATTTAGAACAGACAGTCGAAGCTCAGCCAATCAAACAGAGGGCCATGCCGGAAGGCATTACAAGAGAAATGGAGCAGCTCATTTTCCTGCCTTTCCTTCACAAAGATGGTATCTCATCCTCTGAGCTTCATCTGCAGCATAACTTCACCTACTCCTCAAGTTCTCAGCTTGCGATGATCTCAAAATGAGGAATACCTCTAATGCCTTTTATTCAAAATAAATAAATAAATAGATCGAATTCCTGTGCTTGCATATCCTGACTTCTTCCAGTGAGATTTCCCTTCAGGAGAAACAGAGAAGCTTCACCTAAGAATAACTGTGAGACTCTTTGAACATGAAAGATATTTGCCCTTTCTTTCCCTCCTGGAGGTAAGTATAGAGCAACTGAGAGCTCAGTCTCTGATGCATTTATTTAGCATTTACTTGCATCAGAGGCCAGGCATTCTATGGTGTCGCTTTAGGAGGGATTTCAGAGGAGAATTCAGGTTTCCAGAAGACCAAAACTCACCAAGGATGCCTCTCAAAACACTGCAGACCAACACTAAACAATAGGCTGGCTTTGCAAAAAGAAAAATCTAACTTTCTTGCAGGCTGATAAGGTTTTAGGTTTTTAAATTAATTTCTAGACTGCTAAATAAATGTTAGGCTCCTTGCTGATGCTCTGGAGCTTGCAAAGCTGATTGCAAAAGTGAGCTGTCCCACCCATGGGCAACATGCCCTGCTCCTCAAGCTGCCTGTGCTGTCTAGGAGCCTTACAGAGGTACTCCCTGGAGACCTGAGGCAGGGAAGATGCTTTGATTCACCACCATGAGTTGCAAGCACCCAGCAACCCAGTGAAGTTGAAGAGCAGACTACATGCAGCAAGGTGTACTGGGTCTGGCTGGGATGTTAACTTTCCCTGCAGCAGCCCATACAGTGCCACACTCTGCACTTGTAGCTAGAACAGCAGTGTTATCACACTAGTGTGGTGTCTGCTGCTGAGAAGTGCTACAGCATCAGGACTTTCTCTAACCCTCCTGGGGGGGGTTAGAGGTCCTCACGAACACCAGCTACGTGCGTTGAGTCCCTGCTTCAAGGACATGGTCAGGCATCACTCATTTGCGGGAAGTAGAGAATAATTTCTTTCCTTCGCACTTCCACATAGCCTTTACTTGTTTTGTTGTTCCCTTTCCCCCTCCCTTTTTCCCCTTTCCCTTTCTTCCCTTTAGTTGAATAGTTAATTAATAATATTTCCTTAATATATATATATATTTTCCCTTTAATTAAATTATCCTTATCTCAACCCGTGAGTTGTTCTTTCCTTTACTTCTTCCCCTCCTCATCTGAGGAGGGATAGAGAGTGGTTGTGGTGTTCCGCTGCCCAGAATGGTAAAACTACTACACAAGGTGAGAAAGAAAATTACCAAAAAACAATAATAATCTCAACCTGATTCAGGTACTTGAGGAAAATGAATGTTTTGGGTACTTTCAAGGTGTAGAAAGCATAAATTGTACAATTGCTATTAATAGCTTTTCTGACATCATTGTATGTTATTCTTCATGTCCCTGCTGTGTTTTTCTCCATTAGATGGTAACCACAGAAACCAGAAATCAAACAAAAAATGAGCTCTCAACAGTAGAAGCATGGCATTATGGCATAAAATGGTACTCTGCACGTTTGTTATCTGAGCCTGCCAGGCAGAGAAAGAGAAGCAGGTAGAGAAAAAAAGGGTAGCTTCGAGATGTGTATTAAATCTCAGGATGTCAAAGCATAAAACCAAACATACAGTGTGTGCAACCAACTTCTAAAGAGAGAAAAGCAAAGAACTACTCAATGAAATGGCTTCAGAAGATAAGGCTATATTTCTTCCTCCATAAATACAGATCCACAATTTAGTCTCTCTTAGATGTTGAATATAAGCTGTCAGCTAGGAGATGGCTCTAGAGAATACTTCCATCTATGTGGTCAGTGCTCTGTAAGCTGTCTGCACACAACAGGATTCACTGCTTGTGGCAGTGTCTAGTACATGCACTCACATGGGAGCAAGATTCATCCCCTAGTTACACAAAATCAGCCTCCTGGTCACACAGACAGCTAAAATACAAGGAAAAAATGAAGATTTCTCCATTCTTCAATAAGCTTCCACTTGCACAAATACAAACTTTCATGTCTGTTTGCACACAGAGCCTGCAATTTTAGGGGCAAAACAACCCAGACATGGATAACTTTCTAGAGACTAGAGATGCAACCAGTAACAGGGCTGCTTTAGGGAAATATTGATCCTTTTATACTGTTCTGCCTTGGAATAGGACAGTCACGGTAGGGGCTGTATCTATCTTGTCTTCCAAAGGACTGAATTTCAACTGAAGAAGGAGAGAACAGAAACTGAAGAAGGAGAGAACAGAGAAGCTCTTCTAACTCACTGTTACACAGCTCTGCTGCAAAACAGTCTTGCAGCAGAAAGGCAAGCAGAGTCTCACAAAACCCCTTTATTCAATGACACCTCCATTCCCTCATACGTGTGGCAGGGGAGGTGATTTCTTTTTGTACTCATTAGATGTAAAAAAACAAATTCCTTGAAGTCTAAATTACCATTAAAGAGCCAGCCTTGGTCAGGAGCCATCATACAGTTACTGGATTTAATGTAGTTCATTTTGAATACAGGTAGATTGACTAAACATCCACTTTAAATCTTCCTAATTTTGCCTCTCAGTCTTAGCCCTGCAGCACTCCTCTTTGCCTCATTTCAGGGGTGACAAAGAAGACGGTAAACTTCTTTGTCCCTCTCCAGACACAGTAATTACCAGATCTGAAGAGTCAAGAGGTGAACTCCCCCCAGAAGCCACAAGATTAACTGAAAAAAAAAGTAATCTAACAAACCATTCTGAAAAAAATAATGACATTTTTCCCTGGAGCCATAAGGACTGGAAGCTTAAATTTTCTTCTGACCTGTTTAAATAAAAAATGAATCTCTATCACAGATTTTTAAAAGAGTGCACTGACAAATAAACCAAAGACTTTTGCTGAAATCATTTGGGTTGGCAATGCAGTTTGCTGCTTCTTCTTGTGTTTTCTTTTTGTATTTCATAACCGGCCAAAATGCCCAAAGTATAAAACATTCCAGTTAATTTTCTGAAGCACATAGTGTTGGCAGAACTTCAGTGGGAGCAGTTTAGACAGCCACTGAATGTTTTTGAAATCTCCAATTTTTCTGATGCAAAATGAAGCTTCACATTAATGGAGAAGGCTGCCACTTGATAGGAGTAAGTCCTACATCTGGAAGAGAGATAGCAAAAGCAATAACTGTACCACGGCTCTTATCCAGTGCTGGCTTTGTAATAGCAATAATAGTTATCTAGTCAGTGAATGAAAAGATTAATTCATATTTGCAACACCTTAGAAATTTCAAACGGCATCTAGGTAAAGCTAAGTGCTCTGCTCTCATCAGTTCATTTAGTGCTGCTCTGGACCTCTTCACCCCACACTCACCAAGGGGAATAGTGGCCCTTCCAGCACAGGGTGCGTGCTCCTGACTGGGTGGAGATCACGGCCAAGGAGAACCCCAGCAGTGCACTGGGCTAGAACAGCCTGTTAAATCAGATGGCACCAGATCCCATGTTTTAGGGTGCAGGGTGTACCCTAGTTTTTCTTACCCATAGAAAACTACACCTGAAACATAAGTCGCCTTGGAAAACAAGGGGTCTACATACAAGCATAAAGTAGCAGTAATTTTGCTGGTCTCTATCTTCTTACTGGATAGTTTTTATTGACAAGTGTTCATAACTTCTTAACAAAATAAATACCGGCAAAATTCAGTTTTGAGGGATTTGTTATTTGATTCTTTTTTTATGTTATGAAGAGAAACTATTCCTACTGCTTCATATTTCTGACAAATTCTACTTTCTGCTTTTAAATCACCTTTTGTTTAAAAGGAAGCTAAGTATTAGAAATGAGAAAAAGCAGAATTAAAGTAAAATGTTTAAACCTACTCAGATTTTTTTTTATTTTCATTTTATGAAAATGTTCAGCAATAAATTCTCACTTCCATTAAAAACGTAATAAAATAAGGCAAATACTTCTGCCTGCTCTCTTAAAAATATGCAAAAGTACATTATTAAATATGAAACTAAAAATATGTGGTTTGTGATGTTTAACAGGTCTCCAAAGAAACCAGTATCTGTCTTTTGATTTGAGTAAAAAAAAGAAAAAGCTGTGAAAGCATTTAATGAAAGTAATCCATTTGAAATGGAAAAGGAGAAAGGACTTATTTAATAGAATGGTTAAAAAACAGATATCTGCTAGGAGTGACAGTTTTGAAACTAAGTATTTTGTTAGCTAGGGATAATTCCTACTTTTCAAAAAGCTGGTTTTATAAAGATTAGCCCAGCTCCCTCCACAAAGATAGGGTGTTGCAGGCAGCTGCTGTAACATGTCTGCCCAAATTACAATGAATGATGGATTTATTACCTTTCAGTGATCCTCAGAGAAACATGGTTTGCAAGCATAACACGGGCTTTCTCCACCACAGTGGAGGCAAAGGCTAGTTACATTCCTCTTTTCCCCTTCCCCACCTCAGGATGGGCCACACAAGCACCTTCTGTATGCAGCAGCTGAAGCACAGAGAAAATTCCCCTCTGCAAAGGGAAGCCCAGGCTGAGGCCTTGGGTTTATTCCAATGTTACTTGTTGTAAGACTTGCCTAAGGTGTCCTTGATTCTGGACGGGTTTGGTTCCTGACATCAGCCTGTCTGACTTCCTGGGAAGACAAAGCATGAATTAATAGTGCATACTGTGTGGAACAGTAGGTCTCATTATTTGTGCACTTCATTACATGACTCTTTAATGGGATTCAAGACTTGCCACTGCTCAGCAAGACCCCCTATCACTTGCACACATTTCTGAACATAGTACTAGCAAGCAGCTCAGCTTTGGGGGGAATAAATGTATAGTAGTAGAACTGAAATAAACACACAGAAGCAAGTAAAATTGCTTAAAAGTGAAATAACCTGGCCCTAGCTAACTCCTCTCTGCAGCATCATGGCTTTGCAGACCTGGGGCACTCCCAGGCTGGTGTATCCATGCTGAGACATAGCTATCCACACATCGCATGGCCCTGCAAAAATAACCACGCTGCAATGTTAGCATCCCTTCCAGCCTCAAAATGCTTGTGTCTGCTGAAGACCAGAGCCAGCTGTAAGGGCTGGAGGCAGTGCTAGAGGCACAGAATGGCTTCATTACTGACAGATTCCTCACATACAGCTGACTCGGTGGCTAACAGTGGATGTCTGCTGCTTTACCCAGCAGGGAACGTACTGCTAGGAAAAGGCGGGGAGATATAACACTCTGATTTTTGTGGCTGCTATTACTTATGTTCTAGATTTTTCACGGAAAACCAACGCATGATTTATATTAGGCAGAGAGTCCATTGTTTAGCATCTCAGTCCAGCTCTGCCAGGATATTTAGGGCACTCTTCATTGGGAACCTGTTTGGGTATACCCTCAGTGATTAAGGCATTCAGATCTCCTTCTCAAAAACAACAGCAGACCATGAAGCACACCAATTGCCAGTGTGTTCTGAGGGGTTTAAATGGCTTTGTTGTTTTTAAACTATGTCAACTAAGTGCCTGAGTAACCTAGATCCTCTGGAAAGAAATGAAGTATGAAGGATTTACACTAGAGCCCTACACAGATACCCATGCATCTGTATAGAGCAAAGGTCTGCTGACTGCATCTGGCTGCTGGGGCACAGCCTGCTCATTGCCTGCTCCGGTGGGGAAGGAAGCACTGCTGAGTGCAAAGGAGACATCGGTTTTGCAAACCCACTTCTTTTGCTGCCTTACAGCCCATAAAACTCTAAATCTGTATCATAAAGCATGGCACAGCCAGTACCCCTAGCACATAATAGGAATCAAAAGAAAGTAATTCTGCTTCTTCCTCCTTGCCCCATGAAGCCACTGGGAAATTTAGCTGCAAGAACAACTGGCAAAATGCAGCTAAAGTACAAGCCTGTGTGATGGGTTAGACACTGTCTGAAAAAGGAAGAGGCAATGAAAGGCTTAGCAGGGATGTTTCTTCACAACTCATTTTCCACACGAGTCAAGTCCACTTCCTTGTCTCAGAGGGAGCTGCAGCTTTAGTGGAAGGAGATTCATTTTCCTGTTTTATGTTCAAGATTTTCTCCATTGCACCTGATTTTTCAACACCTGACCCTCACAATACCACGCCGAAGCTGCTTGCCAGGTACACACCTCGGTACACATCACAGCCCAGTTTTAATTTTGCCCAGATTGGGAACCAGCCCAACACAAAAGCAGAAGCCATGGCCAGGGCAATAGCAGTTTTTGCCTTGACCCCACAGGATTAGAAGAGCGGGGTGTCCTGGGACATACAGCTTTGATGTAGCTCCAGGTTTTGGAGTCTCTTCACACTCTTTCCATACACCTGGAAATGTCAGAAGCGCTACGCCCAGGAGTGGTTTCCTAAAGCTGCTGACTGTAGGGATGCTCCAGAAATGACTCCAATGCCCTCATCTCCACAGGACAGACAAACCCCCAAACCCTACCCAGAGGGATTCACAGCCCTGGCATTATAATGTTGGTGAATTTGGCACAGCCGTGGCACCTGCTATTCTGGCAAAGGGTTTTCAGTTCAGCTAATGGAAAAAGGCATATTTCAGCAATGCAGAGGCTGAAATTCCAAAGGTAATTTAGGGGCCAGCAGTCACAAGTGCATGACACTTTCTGATCTTTCCATTCTGAGCACCCATTCATTGCATTTTGCACAATCTGTTCTGACTGTTATCACAGTGCTCCTGCCTTCTGGGACATTAGGGCCTGCTCCATCCATGCAAAGGCTAATGAGTACTCAGAGAATTAAAGAACACAAGTAGCTTCTCTAGAGGCCATTTATGATTTCACATACTCACTGAAAGTGGTAAACTGTTCATTGACATAAGCCAGAAGTACCATCCCCCCAGTGCTATCATGATGAAGAAATACTTAAAGCACTGACACCAACAACAGATAAATGTATTTCTTTAAAACATAATTTTAGAAATCAAAGTCAACTGCTGCTGAATTGAGGATACTATAGCTATTCAGTAGATAAATATTTATGTTATTCTTTCCCTGAACCTCCATAACTAGGTATGAAGCAGGACTAGGATATCTCCTGCTGTGGCTTGTTAAGTGAAAAGTATCAGCTCAAAATACTCTCAATATTTTGGCAGGTGTCATAACAGAAAACCACAAAAGCACATTACACTTCTAGTAAGTAACTACTCCTCAATGTGCTTATAAGTCAAAAAAAAAAAAAAAAAAAAAAAAAAGATTTTAAATGTGTTCAGAAAAAGTAAAGCTAGTGGTTTTCTAATAGGGAGTGAAATGCAAATCCACAGAACACACTATATTATTTTGCATGCTCAAATTACTTGCTTCCCCCAGCAATGCTCAAGTTTTTTTGTTGCGTGGGAAGATCAGTGGAAAGAGCATGTCAATGGCATTTCTTTGGTGAAAGGAGATGAGGACACTATGCAGGAACATATGTAACGTATGTCCCTTATTTTGAGAGCTCTGTGTCGACATGCAGTCATGTCTACCTGATCTGCCAGACTGGACTCAAGTTAAATCAGACCCAATTAACACTTGGTAGCCCTGCTGGAATACAAATAAATACAAAGATGAAATCAAAAATACAAAGATGCTCAGCAGTCTTTGCTGTTAAAGCAACGCAGTTTTGTTTGTTCATCTTAGCAGAGTTGACAGCAGGAGGATTGCAGAGGCCACAACACCACCCCGAGCAAGGCAGCAGAGAGCCCTTAAGCACAGTCAGTGTTTTATAAATTTTTCATATTCATTTTGTTGCCTTAGGATCACTGGTTCATAAGCCTCATTTTTTTTATTTGCAGCACTGATCACTTCTGTTAAGCTGCCTTCAAATTTCATTAGGGTGTTATTTTCATGTATTATCGTGAAGTCATAATATTGCAGTTGTATTCATTCACCAGCACAAGAAATTCCAGCAAACAATCCACACATTCCAGCCTCCAAAAACCCTTTTTATTTCCCCTTTTTAATCCTTGTAATCTGGGATCTAGATAATTCTAGCTACAAATATTTCTACACAGAAAGCCCATTTGATGACAAGCTTTCCAGCTGGCACTCTTACAAAAGTTCAACACCACAAAAGGGCTATCAGAGAAACACCAAAGGAGCAAAAGTTGAGGGGAGGAGGGGGTGCCTAGACAGACAGCTTTGCTTCTATACACACCTTTTCAACTGCTGTAATTCCCAGCACAGTCACATAGAAAACCTTTAGTCTGACACAACTGCTAGCATAAACACCCATGGCAAGGTTGGATCTAACCAGTAAATCTCATTATTTTGTCCTAACCTGCAGTAAAGCTAAGTGCATTTTCTTGCGTAAGAGAGAAAATGTTAAAATCCTGAACTGGCAAAGGAAAATGGCTGTAAGGTTCTGATTTACTAGAAAGCAAAGTGGAGGAAGCTGCACCTTGCCAAAGAGTTGTAGGTATTGATTTTGCCTTCAGCCCCAGTGACAGTGGTTAAAAGCTTTCCCGTTCTGCTGGAGAAGAGGTGGTAATTTAAAAATATATATATTCTAATGTTTGGTCATAAAGTAGCGCTGTGGGCTGCCGCGAAACGACAGAAGAGCTTTTGGGTACTAAGCAGATCATGAGGTTTGAAAGGTGGAGGTTTTTCACTGTCAGCATGTCGCTCCTTCCACTTCTTATATTTGAGTAGTGTTTGATAAGTAGATTGAAGATGAAAAATGTTTTAGCTTTAAAATAGCTCATTTCAGCCTTTAGAGTTCCCTAGGAGAAACGTCATCCTCCTTAGAAATGAAGAAGAGGTAAATACCATTCATACATTTCTGAAGGAAAAAACCTTACCTTGTTCCTGTTAAACACTAAATACAGCATTTAAGCTTCCAGCAGACCCGTTTCCTATGTACCTTACCATCATGCAGAGAAAAGAGCGGAAGCGGCTGTGCCAGGGAGGTACCTTGACATGTGCAGCTCAGCTGCTCTGCAGCAGCACGCCACCGGCTGAGGCTGCACCTTTTCACCAAACCAGCAGCCTGCCTTCCTGGGGTCAGCCAGCTCACGGGGGTGCTCCCATCTTCGCTGTTTGAACAGGACTGCTACAGGATGACGGGAACTTTTGGCTGAAATGTGCAGCCTAGGACAGCCTACTCAGGGCTGGACGTCCAATTGACAGGCAGATAAGGCTAGGGGAACCGCTTTCATCCACCACACACGAGGTGTAGGTGAGAAAAGGAGGCGAGGCAAGGCCTGTCCAGCAACACCCAAGGGACCAGCAGGATGGGCCCCGTTTTCCCCCACTGTTGGGGCCTCTGGGACACAGCTGGGACCTGTGCAGGAGGTGCTGAAGTTGCCTGGTGTGGGCTACAAGGGGGTACTGAGCACACATCAGTCCCCACAAGGCAACACTTGGTGGCAAAGAATCAGGATGAAGTAAACCCAGTGTTTCTGGCTACATCATAAAACCCTTCCCAGAAGTGCTAAAACTTTAATTGAATTGCTGTTTTCAGTCATTCGATTTTAAAGACCAACCTCTTTTCTGGGAATATTGGGTCTCTAACAACCCTAGTATATCAGAGCAGCATCTTTATGTAATTAAACCAACCTCACAGCAATTTCCAGACTGACTGCTCAGTACAGCAGTCCCTGGGCTGTCCGAACTTTACTCAGTAACTGCTCTTCAGCTAGCCTGCTCTTGGGGATGGTGGAGGAACATTTTGACTCAAAGAAGAGGGAGAAGAAGGAGAAACGCATCCCTTCCTGACTTCCTGGCCCCCCTCCCCTCTCCACAGCCTTCCATCCAAAGGCTACATAGCTAATCCTATCCCCTCATTTGGGATGCCTGACAATGATTTACTAAAGCCCAGACATGAATGGCAATTCTGTGCAAGTGAGACAGCCCAGCGCCTCCGTGACTGTTGCACAACATAGCTGGAATAAATCAAAACAGCTGCCTTGAAATTAATTGGAAGGATACTGGTGCATACACTAACAAGAGATCTGGTCCCTCTGACTTGAACAGATTGTGGTTTATTTCCCTGGTGCCTCAATTGAGAAAGAGACTATTTAAATCAAATACTATGCTTTAAATCATGTCCGTTCTTGAAAGTAGCTGTTATTTACTCCCCAATTTCATTGCAGACACTGCAGCCCTCATTATTCAAGCATAATTACAAGAGAAAAAACAAGCGTTCTTCATATAATTATATCAAACACTTTACTTTTAGTTCATTAGATCTCTGGTATCTTCCTCCCATTCTTCATGCATCCTCTTATTTTTGTTGCTCTTCAGTGGCTGCTGTTTATCTGGCAGGCCTTTCTAGTTCACATAAAAATGCATATATATATATGTATACACACACGTATGTGTGTGTGTGTGTGTTGCATGTGCATACTGCAACAATTTTTATACTGTAACCCCCAGTAAGGTGCCTGTAAGTAAACAGCTGAAATTATTCCTTCCAATAAAATAATCTCTTGAATTTATTGACCATGAACTTGAAACAACACTTAAAATTGTTGCTTACCCAATTCTCCCAAGAAAGGCCATCAATTTTTTACAACTTTTTGCCCTATAAAATATTGTCTGAGGCATTTATTTTTTTTTCAGCTTTCTTTCTTTCATTATTCTGCTGTTTTTTTTCCTTCCCCTAGTCACTCATTAGCACTTGTAACATGAAGATCCTAACATGCAAAGCAGGTCAAATCTGTGGTGCATAGACAGCAAGACTGCAGCCATCCGATGTCAGCCACTGCCCCATCTCAAGGTACTACAGAAAGCCAACACGAGTCACCTGCCATCTTCTAGAGAATGAGGTACCAGTGTTACACCCTACAGTCCCAAAGGGATTCTGAGACTCCCTACAAGGCATTAAAGCAGTTCCTTAAATAGCTGTGGAAGTTTCAGTGCTAGATGATGAACTTTAAAAATATTTTTTCAAAAGAGAACCCCCAAACATTACCATAGACAGAAATCAGGATCAAAATATCTATACTTCTGTGTGTTTTTTTTTTCAGAGAATATTTATGCTCATCCTAATTTTTTGTGGCCATCTTCCAGCATAGTACTGACAGAGAAGAACATGGCATTCAAGACGAGCACAAGGTGACTAGGGCAACCTCCCAGAACTGACATCTGGCTCATGCAAAGACTTGAAGAAGGAAAAAACAAGGTGATTTCAAACCACCCAAAGCCAGAGAAACATATCAAGCAAAGCGCTGGTTTGAAGAAGATTAGAACAGTATTTATGTCAGAGCAAACTCCCTGCTGGCTCTAGTGCACTGTGGATCCTGGGGAAGCTGCACTGGCTTCTTCTTGAAAAATCTAGTCAGTTTAAGAAAAACTCATTTAGCCTAAACAGTAACATTTTCTCCCCAAAGTGGCCAAGTATCATACCGAAATGGATTAATTACTGAGCTAGCATCTTTCCCCTGACTGTTGATAAAACTCCAAGTGGAGAGGACAGTCAGTAGTCAAAGCACCGCAGCATGTTTGCATGTTTAATATCAGGGAGTATAGAAGTGATGTCTCCAAAATCAGGAGGGTTGTTTTGATTTTTGTGGAAGAATGATGTTGCTCAGAAGGATTTGCACATCTCCCCTGGTGCGGCTCTGATGTACCAGTTTTCTGGCTAAAGTCAGCTCAGCACATCCATAACTGAGAGAATGTCACTGATTTCCTTTCTTCAAAAGAAAGGATTGAAAATGTGAAAGGAGTGCATAGAAATGCCCTCTGAAAGATGATAAAAAGCAGGGGGAAGGTCTATAGAAATCATTGTTTTGCACTTTTTTTTTTTTAAACTGCATAGACTCATGAAACATTGTGGCCATGTAGACTCATGAAACTTTGTTCTCACACAAAGAGGTATCACTGTTGTGATCCAAATGATACTGAATCCCCCGATGTGAACACACAGTGAAAGACACTATCTTATAAAGCATATAGAAGACAGGATGAAAGAAGTGCTTATTGCTTAAACCATGACATTTAAAATGAATAAACACAGTTGCAAACTGGTCTGTATCTTAGCCTTGCACAATGTTAGATCCATTGTTGAAAATTTAGACATTCAGAGGCTAATTCATACAAGATATGACTAAAGGTGTTTTGAGGCAACTATTGATTTGAAGAACAAAGCCAAAATTTCTTCTTAGTGACAAAATATTCTTTATTGACAGCGCTGGATGCACAGGGGATCTCTCCACCTAATGTGCATCCCTATCATGACAAACTATCTCATATTTGTACAATGAAATAATGAATATTCAATTAACACCTATACATATTAATTATCTAAACCCGCCTACTCTCACTTCGTACACTAATTAGCTTATCAGTCCTTTGCACTTGTGCAGATTCTTCCAAGAATTGTGGGCAGGGGTCTTCGGGACGTGGGCAGTGGTCTTTGGGAGGAAGGCCGTAGGTCTTCCTCATGGCATGCTTTTCACCCTTCACCCAGAATGCAGCGATTTGGCAAGCTTGCAGTGTTCCCATTGGTCCAAGCCAATTTATGTCCTTGGTGTCCATTTGTTTCCTGCCCTAGACGTGATGGTCTGGCAAGCTTTCATTACTTAGTTTTCACACATCCCTCTCCTCCTGGTCCCCAACAGCACACCCTACAGACTCAGGCAACCTCCTCCCCAACCAACAGATAACATTGAGTAAATATTCTACTCCAATCTCAGTATGCAGACAATGATTCATTCTATTGTCTAGCTAGCTAAGCATTCCTCTACATTCAACTATTTGCTTGCCTGTTTCACTATCGGAGAAATTGAAGTATTCTTAATATCAGCACTTACTTTTAAGTGACATTATAGCTATTTTCCTTGAAAATAAAGGTCATTTCTAACCATGCACAGGAGCACTTGGTACAGATACAGACAGGTACATTTAACTACTGATAGCTGTCTGATACCAACATCGCTCAGTTTGTTATCCAACTTTTAACCTTCAGCCTGCTTGTGGTGGTAACAGCTTTTATCCAAACAGAAATAAACCTCAGCTTGTTTCTTTTTCTCATCCCACAGTTTGCAGGCCAGTCTAAAGGATTCTTTTGCTGATTTAATCCTTCAGCTTTTCTCTGACCTCTCTAATTCTTAACAGCATCCTGACAGGCAAATGTTGGACACAGTGTAACAAGGTCATTAATGTGGCTGTAACGGCATTTCCAACCCTTGCCTATCTTCTCTTCTGCAAGACGAGGTACGTGCAGACATAAACACAGACTCTGGGCACCTAGAGAGCCAATGAGACAGAACGTGCTCATGTAAAATGAATTTTTAGCTGCCTGATATTCAAGCATTCAGCCTGGCTTCCCCATTTCCCCACCAAACAGATGTTCAGAGAGCAGACAGGCAAACGCACACTAGTTCTTTGATAGTGGGTTTATCCTCCTCACCTGTTTAGAAGTTGTTTATGAATATAGGAAAGAGAAAATATGTGGTACAGACGAGGTCTGCAGGTCACATGAACCCTCCCCAAAGGCAAAACACTAATGTCTGTTCTCACAGTGGTTAGTCATAATATGGGACTCCCTGCCTCAGTATGTCACTAAAGATGAGAAATTTGAGGGGAAGAGGAAAATGAGGGGATTTAAAGGAGGAGCAATTTAATTCCAACTCTAATCTTCAGAATGATAATAATGAAGGAAGGGAAATCTATGGGTATTAAACACAAAGAACAGAAAGAAGTCCTGGAATGGAAATACAGCTTCCTTCTTATGCCAGGCTCTAGGAAGAAGTAAAACCACACAAGACAAAACATAATGTGGATAAGGTTTCTTACTCCTGGCTAAGCAGCCAGACATTTTGGGAGCAGGGTACTGGCCCAGGAGAACTGTTCAGACCAAACCTGGTAAACTCTATTTTCTCAAGTTTGAAAATCCATTGTCATCTATAGTCAGAATAAGTGTACTAGTAGCTCTGAGCTTGCTTTTAGGCCTTCCATAAAATTAATGAAAACCAACCCTTTGCTTTCACTATCAAGTGGAAGAAAATAAGCTGCTCTGTGGAAGCTTATACTGCAGAGAACACTGTGCTGGAGGGTGAGAGACCACGATTGGCTTTTTTTGCACTCTTTTACATCTTTACTCTGTTGCATAGAATTAGAAAAATTTAGAGAATAATTCTCAATCTGCTTGCAGTTCTTTATCATTTAAAATGCAATGTCTAGGAATATTATTTCTTGCTTAAAATATAAAGAACAACCCTTACTGTGATAGAAACACATGGTTTCGGTATTAAAAATAGACCCATAGGGTCCTCCATATGTTAAGCGATAATGAAATTGTATTTTATTGTCAAAGCCGTAAAATCAAATGCCAAAATGAAAACATGGTGTCCTCCACCTTCTACACAGAACAGCTTCTACCACTGCCTTTTATTCTGCTACACTCCTCTGAAGCAGCAGGTAAACCGGCCCAGAAATCATGGCTGAAATAGACAACCTAAAACTGACCTTTTGCCATTTTTTTTCCAAGCAAGAACTTCATACCAGAATCATTATCAAGCTAGAGCACTTGTGTACAAATGAGTCTCTTCCTGTCTCTGAATCAAACAACTTTTGAGCAGCAGCGATGACATCAAGACACAGAAAAGATGACCAGCTTATTCATTACTCTTGTATCAACACGCAGAATTCCTAACCCTGCTCCAGGGGCTTTGGAAAGAAACCAAAACGTACATTGATTTTTCAGGGAGACAAAGATCCAGAGACAACAACCTCCTGAGCAAGATTTTTAAGTGGAAAAATATTTCACTCACCACAAGAAGCTTCCAAAATTTGATCCCACTATTTTCCAGACCTCTCTGCTAGAAAATGCATCTCCCCTGAAAACTGCACGGGCCCAGCATTGTAGCAAATTGCACAGCACACCAGGATCTGGACTCCTAGGGTGGAGGCTGCAAGAATCCACTTAGCAAACAAAAAATCCCTTCTTAATGACTACAGGAATGTGAATAGCAGAACAAGATTACCATGAGTTTACACTGACTCAATTCGCACTAAAATCACAACAAAATTGATTCTTCTTTACACTCAAGTCATTTATTTTATGGTAATCCATAAAAATGAGGCAATAAAGTTCAAAGGCCCCTTTATATTACTAGAGCATCATAAAGAGCCCCTAAGGCAGGAGATTTGCATGCAGGCAAGTAAGAGCAAAATCCCCTCAAGTGCCTACATCTATTTTGATTGTGTATATATGAGAACAGATAAAACCTGCAGGGCTGAATAAAAACTGTGGTTAGCAGACAGCTATACTGCCTGGTTGGTTGTTTTCTTGGGGGCTTTTTTTGGACAGGAAAGCAGCTGAGGTGCCTGGGTGTTTTAAGAACTGTAGCATGATCTTGATCTGTGTGTGAGAATTGAGAACAGAACTGGAGAAAACTTGAGTTTCAGCAAAGCTGTTAGAAAGAAGAGATGTTCAGCAAAGAAAAATGTAGTATTTATAAACTTAAGAGCCATGGAACTACTTTAGAAAGTATGTTAAAACCCTACAAGTCGTGCTTTTTTTTTTTTTTTGAGAACTAAGTGTCATAACTCAAGTAGGGTTTCCTTCTAATCTCTTTGGAGGAGGATAATGAATACATTTGCCTAAAGAATTAATCACAAAAATCACTAGAGTAAAAGACTGAATGGAACCATTCCATCCAGAGCTGTAGATGGCTTTCAGAACTTGCCCCCTATCCAGTAAGAGTTTCAGCAACTTCTATGACTGAAGAGGCAGGCGCACCATCAGCTCTTGGCAAAAGACTGCTGGAAGGTGCAGAGAGAGACAACTAATGGCCATGCCTTATCCCAAAGGGAAAACTCTGGTCTAGAAAATCCAGTCTTACATCACCAGATGCAATAAGCCTGCAGGGACCAGAGCTGCTCCTCTTGCAGGAAGTAATTACACCATATATTTTATAACTGAGTTTACTCCCAAGAGATGTAGGCAGCGCAGCGCACACAATTCAGACAGAAAGCCCTTCAGACCAGGGATACATCGCACCTCACAGCAATTTATGCCAATCTAGGCCTGCTACTTTGCAGCACAAAGTTTAACCTAGAGGGACTCAAGGCAGATTAGGTTTTTTTACATGCTGCATCCTACCCACTGCTGTAAATTATTCAGCTTTATCTGCACAGCCCCTCATCTGCTTCAGTACTACCCAGCTCATTAAGAAACCAATACTTTCCTCATGCTCTCTTCTTGTTTGGTGCCTGTTCTGTTCCCCGCACCCTTTCCCATATGTCAATCAAAATTACATCTCCCCCTCTGATTTTCATTGTGGGATTTTTTTTAACAAACGGGAATGCTTAGGACTAGGAAGGAACAAAGAACATGTGTTTCTATGGAGCCATATATTCTAATCTGAGTAATGAGAGGAAAGCCACAGAAAATAAACAATTTGGTGATTTCTTATTAAAGTCACTGGAATTTTGCTCATGTAGCATGAAACTGCCCACCAGGAAACCCCCCAGTGAAGTAATAGATTCAGTGCCATGACAGAGCTGCCATCCACATATCCTAACGTTGACGCTACCCGATGTTAAGTTGGGTGACTGGAACGGAAGGAGGCAAGATTTCTCTCCTGAGAAGCCAGTGAAGAAAGCACTGGCAATCTGCATTTGACCATTTTCCAAGTGGTATTTTTTATTTAGTTATTATTATTATTCCTCTTAAATTGAAGCTATACCTCTTTTTCTTAGCAACTCTGATCTGTCTTATGTGGTCTCCAGCTGAAACGAGGGCTCCTCTCTGGTATGCCATCAAAAGCAACTAAAGATCTGTTGATGCTGCAGACATCAACACAACACTGAGGTAAAGGAGTTGGAGCAGGTGCCAGAAATAAAGTACCCACTGCAACTTGCAGCTTGCGAGGAACAGAATAAATAGGTCCAGAAGAGCTTATCCCGGTATTAACATATGACTTATCCTACAGCATCCTGTACTGACTGTTCTGAGTATACTTGCAGCAAAAGCCCCAAGCACATCCCAGCTAAACAGAAAGGGATGGGCACAGAAATGAGCGAAGCAATCTGCTCATTTCCCTAGAGGCCATACATCGATACAGAAGCTGAGACATCAGTGCGCTCCATTACCTAGTCCAGTACCTCTCAGCTGCGGTTGAAGCAGAATTAGCATTCACTCTGGTAGTGAGGATGTCTTACACAGGTTTGAAGGCCATATTCATCAACATACTCTCTCCCCCTAGGAAATGCCATGTTTGACTTGGTTACTAGATGTGTTAGAAAAGATCTATTAACTCCAAAGTGTTTTGTTACTACATGTCAGCACAGTTCTTACATTAACACGTAGCAGCCAAGTTTGCCTCCAGGTTCTCCATTCTTCTGTTCGCACAAGGAGCTAAGCTGCAGGCACATGAACCAAGGCTCACAAGAATACATTTTCTCTGAGCAGGGTGCTATGGCTCAATATGACAAAAGTGAACATGCAATCTGAGAAGAAAAAAACATCACCCTCCTCGATTACACAAGCACCATTACTTTGTGGAACATCTGATATAAAGAAAACTCAGGCACGTATTAGGTTACAACACTTCGGCACTACAATGTGAACTCCTGCTTCCTTACCATACTCAGGGAAATGATGGAAGCTCTCTCGTTATACTCACCTTCCCTTATTTCCTACCAAAGTACTTAAGAAACTGTTTCACAGCAGAACTGCAGGATAAAGAGGCACAGTCGTGGGTGAGTGATGGGGCTGTTTTACATATAATTTGATTTCACATAAGAATCACATAAGACAAATATGAATTATAGGTTAATTAAGGTTGGAAGGGGCATCAGACCAATCCTGTATTCAAAGCAGGCTACTTTTAATCTGATTTTACAAGAGTTATCCTTGGTGTTTCTGTGGATCTGCTGCAATGTATTCAGTAAAAGCTGTTCTGTGCCTTTACTCACCTCAGAGAAGCATTTAGAATGAGTAAATGACATCCATACCCACCCATTTACTTTGACACAACCTGTTTGCTAGTAGAAACTGTTATGAAAGGAATGATTTTGTTCACATATGTTCATTCAAAAAGAAGTGTAATTAGTATTTCTATGTATGCACCCTCCTCACAATGACATCCGCAAGTCTTTTACTAAAACTATTATTGTTTTGTATCCTCAGTCAAGCTACCTGATCATTCAGAAAATAAAATGTCAAAAGCCTTAGGAAGAAAAATCATACAACCCATGTCAGAAGCACAATTCTGGAAGCTCTCGTATAAAATGTATCCATCCTGCATCCAGCGCACTGAAGTGTTTATTTACCATTTTGCTGTACAAATAAAGCCTGAGAACACATGGTCTTTTAGCACTAACTTTTATACCTCTATATGTATTCCTGGCAACAACCTGCAGCTACTGAAATGAGGCTGACTCGGAAGTTGGGATGGCACATCTCTGACAAACATCTTACACATTTCTGCCCCTGAATACACTCAGCCCTATAAAGGAATGACTGATGTCAAACAGATTGAGGTTTACTACTGCTCTGGCAACCATTACTAAATAACTAGAGGAAAAACACCTGTTCCAGCACATTTCAATATCCTGTGTAAAGAACACTCATTTTCAGAAGCCTCTACTAGAAGAAAAGTAGTAAGCATTTTGGACCAGAGAACTGGAGAAGAATTTTTGTTGTTGTTGTTGAGATTTCAGTTTTATAGAGCAGTGTTAGCACATCACTGAATCCCATCATTACTCATTACACATCATGTTTGCACTCTTCACAGGATATATTTAAATATGCTTAAGGGTGCAACAAATGATTAGTTTATAATTAATATAAAAACACTCTTACCTTTTTGCCAGGAAATGCGCCAACAGGTATTCAAACACGCAAATTATTTTGCTTTGGTTCTCCTCACAACTGATTCTTGAGTGACTGCTTGGCTTTTGATGTTTGCTACGGACCTGCCTTCAGCTGTGTTGCTCATTCCAGTTTCTGCTATAACTTCACACGCACACGGCAGGAACTCAGTAATGCTGATTTTAAAATAATAGGTTGTCTTTTCCAGCAGTTTTTCCTGTACAGACACAACAGAAATATCAAACTGGTGAGTTGTACTGCTGTCACTTAGACTGTGGAGGTGTTACTGAGAAGTATTACACCACTAATGAATGTGTACAGTGGAAAAATGCATGTCAGAAACTGACTTAAGGGTCTGCTGTAGCATTACTACTAATTGGCACCAATCTGTATGTAATTATATGATCATGCAGCATACTTGAATGATAATGGAAAAATAGATGATTTACAGGAAAAAACAGACTTGTAATTGGGATTGTGCGGGATATGTGGGAGCTGCGTTAAGGTTTGCCATTTCTCATTCACAAGTAGCCTATCATTTAAAAAAAAAAAAAAAAAAAAAAAAGTAGTTTCCAAAATGTGTAACGGTTGTTTAAAACTGGTTCCTGCACTTCCCAAGCAGGGTTGCAGAAGCTGCAATGTTCTTTTATTTGAGAACTGTTACATTCAGAAGAGGCAAAGTTAGCCTCTTTTCGGGTTCATCACCTGGTGGAATAAAAGGCGGTGCCTTTGTCCCTGCAATACTTCTTTCACTGTCGTTCTTTGACATTACTGAGCCTAAGCCTGCAGAAGCATGTTTGCACTGACCTCAAGGGGAGCAGCAGATCTGCCTCCAGCAACAAGCACACCAACCCCGCTTGGGCGAGCAGAGAAGCTGGAAAAGCGTGCCAGCTCAGCAGGGAGTTAATCCTCACTGGTGAGCAAGTGTGTTTCCACACCAAGTGCTACTCAGTTTGCAAAAATGCCATCTAGTTTTTAATGCCCATGAAAGAATGCCCATGAAACCCCAAACCAGAATACCTATGCTGCCACTTCAGACTTTGTTATTTTTATTATATTTCAAAATTTATTAAATCCAGACACCCCTGCCAAATGGTGCCAGGCACCCAAGTCAGCAGGCTCCTGAGGAAGGATGGGGCACCCAAGCTGCTGCTATACCCTATTACCACCCCATCCTGAAGCCGTACCCCAGAAACCACCAGCCCTCCTGCCTCTGGGGCAAAGCTCCTGTTCTGAGGGGTTTCCTCACATTGTAGCAGCTATTTAATGAAAATAAACAATACTACAAGCTCACACAGCCTGCTTCTGCTCGAGAGAAAGAGGAGGGAAAGAAAGGGGGTTGCCTTTCTTCAGCACAGCCCTCTCAATGAACAAGACTGGTCTCAAGAGTAGTTGTAATGGTGTCTCAATAGTTCAAAAGAAAGGTCTGGCCTGTGTCTTTTCTGTTCATACTTAAAAAAAAAATAAAAAAAAAAAAAAATCCCCCCCAAAGCAATAACAAATTGAATAAACCATGTATGGATAGCACAGAAAGACTTCACCGAGTAGGATCCCCTAGCCTTTTCCTTTTGGCAGTAACAGGTTTATCCAGTTATAAGTCAGACTTCTCCTGTGCAAAGAACCCCAGGCTGTCAAAATCCCTGCAAATGTTTTAATAAAAGTGTATATTGAGAAAAGAAACTACTTTTAACGTTTTATTTCCTGGGTTCCAACTTTTTCGTGCCTTCCCCCACCTTCCTTCTGTATCTATCATCCATCCTGTGTCTAAAACAGTAGTGGCTCAACAAAGGGCACAAGCTGTCTTTGTCTAAGTGCAGAAGATGCATGGTTCTACAGTTCATGTGCATTTCATAGTCATGAATTGTGGAGAAGACAAAAACTTCAATAAAAATGAGCTTAAATCTTCTTAGAATCTTTCTATGGTACATCTGTGGCATAATGATAAAAAGGCATTAATTGCAGTCAGAGGAACCATGCTGTATCCTTCACAGTAGAAGGACATTCAGATTGAAGACAACAGAACTAGCAAAACTACAATAAAGCACATGCACAATTCTAATCTTATTCATTCCAAAGGGTAAGATTTTCAGCCCAAAGTGGTTCACTGTGTTGTATGCGAGCACCCTGTAAAACGAAATGAAAGCTTAGGATAAACTCCTTTGAATCTGTCCTCACTAATGGAGAAACAAGGCAGTAGCAAGAGAAAAACAACAGTGGAAATAATAATAAAGATATTCCCTGTAGGTACCAAAAATCACTTTTTAAAATGAGAATTTTCTTAACGGTTAGAAAGCTACCAATGGCTACATTGTGCCACTGAATTTTCCTAGCAGAGGAAAGCCCTGAGAGTTTCCTCAGGGCTGAGAGTTCTTGCTTGAAATACTCTCATCTTAACTAAGAAAGAAATTGGTTTTTAAGACAAAAATGAGTAACATGGCAGCCTGTGCTGTTTGGAAAGAACTCGTTTCTGAACAGCAAGGCCTGAAACTTCTCATCTGTCAGACAACGTCAGAGTCAATGGATGGAGGAGGGTCCTCTCTCTTTCCCCCACGAAAAAAAATAAAATAAAATAATAAAGCATAAGAAACTCAGTAACTCCTGTCCCACTCATTAAATAGCTAACTCTTCCTCCACACATGTGCCTGCAAAATCTACACAAACACCGAACGCACAGAACAAGCTGCCTGTGTCTGGCACACACACAATTTTAAGGCTGTCTGCATCTGAGCAGTTGATTATGTGAAAACTTGAGCTGCTCTTCTGCCTGCATAGCTAAACAGATCATCTCCTCCAACTGACAAAACACTCAAGTTACAGTTATTCATACCCATGCCCTTCATGACAATCTCAAGTAATCAAAAGCAATCAGATCATTACAAAAGATCAGGCTGGGCAGACATGAAGTGTTGAAATTCAGCCTCTCTGGGAAAACAAATTCACATTACCAGATGATTAAATGCTCATTTTTGATTGTCTAATAGTTGGGGATATTTCTAAAGACTTTCTTCTTTGTTTTGCATCCTCTATACCCTTAGTCCCTCTCCTTGAATCCAATTCTCAGCTTATATATCTGGCTCCAGTCCTCATAGCTCAGGCCCACCAGCAACTTGAGGATATTAGAAATCCCGTCTTATTTCTCATCACTTTTTCAGCAAGGAAGAATATGTCACAAACCAATCCTTGCCAATGCTGCAGAGCTGCTCTGGCCTTGGTCAGGCCACTGAGACAACTGGATTTCCTCTTTGCTCCTCCGCTGGGTCTCTACTGCTACAGCACACAGCCCTGTACGAAGTCTTTCATACCATAGGTTTTTCTGAAGCCTCTCCTATGTTAGGTTTGAAAGTTGCCCCATCTCCTTAGAAACACGAGACATAAAGCAGCCACAGCTTGGACTATTTGCTCTCATTACAATAGCAATGAACAATGCCGTGTAATTTACAACTGTGCAAACAATGGCACGACAACTGCTCAGCAGCATCGGTATTGAGATGTTGTTAGAGTCAAACTGTTAGGAAGCTCTTGCATTCCGCTGCAAATCGGTATGATCCACGAGCTGCATTCCCAGCAGGCAGGAAAAGCACAGGCTTTGAATAGAAAACATCAATACAATGAAAAAATCAAGTGTTTTGTGGAGTGGAAGCGGGATGTTCAGAGTGTAGCCTGAACTTTTCAAGTCGCTACCAGTGTTCTTTGTTAGTACCAAGAGGAAATGAATATTCAAGTGCCTTTGAGGCAGTCCCACTCCTTTTTAGAAATAAAAATCTTTACTTTTTGCCCCTTTCAAAGAGAGACTGCATCCATCGCGGTGACCAGCAAGCCCAGCAAAAGCCTGCCAAGAGCTGAGCACAGGAGGGCACGCTGCCATTCCGGATCAATTTGCTATCGGGGCTGCTTCTCAGCATGTCTCGGGGGGCTCGTCAGCCCCGATGAAATGTGCCAAAACGCAATCTGTTCAGGTCTGGTAGGCGGTAAGAGCACTGCACCTCATCTCTTGGTGTGTGTACGCTCTAGATTAGCTCAAGTGAAACATTGGAAAGCTTATTTTACAGCTGTGGGGGCAGATAAGCAAGAGTACAGGAGCATTTAGGAGATGACCATGAAGAAATGTCTTGCTCACTCTAATAAGAATTAGTGAAGATGGTCCATTCATTTTGTATGTTTTCTGTACGAAAACAAATTTTCCTCCACCGATATATAACATCTACATGGATTAAAAGGGAAGCTTTGCAGCAGGTAGTCTACTGCTCAAATGACACTAAAAATCCCAAATTGCAGTGCCCATTGTGGCTGTCTCTTCCTCCTAACAGTACTGCTGCCCTCACAAATTGCAAGCTATCTACTAGCAACATCTCATAATCCCATCAGCAGTAACTGAACTAATAAGCGTAGTTGCTGAAGTCAAGATTGGCAAGGATATTTTTAAGCAGGCCATTTCCAGATTGGATTTCCATCTCTTGCGGACACTGTTCTTGAGACACAGCCACATCCTATAAACTCACAGTTAAATTCACAGAGCCTAGCAGAAAACAGGGATTGCCAGTGAATCATGTGCCCTGCAACATCAATGATTTTAAACTACCAGATTTTTTTTTCCATGAATTTCTTATCCCTTCAAATTCAAATCCAGGCAAAAATCTGTAGGGCTTCCCATGCACAGGCACAAGCAATCCAGTTCAGTCAGCTTCAAAGATTATCATGATTATAAGGGAGCAGAACAAGTGAATGGGAAAATATAGGCTTATGTCCAGGCAAATAGTAGATACAGAAACAAGTTCTCATTCTCATGAGTTTTGTCACAAAACTAATATTTAGGAACAGGAACTCTTTGCATGCTCTGGTCAGCCAAGTGGAAAAGGCTTATGAGAGGCTTACTGAACCCCGTGTATGATGCTGTGCAGCTGCATCACCTTGCAATCACCCACATCCTTCCTTGGCCAGAATGTTGGGAACCTTGGGTCCCCACTGCAGGGCACGTCAGCTGGGCACAGCCGCAGCCCACAGGGGATGCGATGGCTGCAGCTGCGCCCTGCCCTAGGATGCAGGGGCTGTTCTGCTGACTGCACGGGGAGGCAGAATTGCCAACGCACTGTGCTGTGCCTACATCCAGCTGTGAGACAGTCCCATCTGTGCATCCTTTAAAAATCTGCTTTTCTTGTGATATGGAAAATTTTAAGTACTACCAAGGATGCTAACATAAATAGCCCTTCTGTAGACAGACTGTCTGCAGTTTTGCTTCACCTGTAGCTTGCAGCTGAAGCATTACTGTAGTCACAGAACCGCTTTTCTGCAGCATTGTTCTATGACAGAGTTATTGGCAACACAAGTGCTAGTGAAAAGTGATGTTCTGTAACTCACCTTCAACTCCAGTATATCCCAATCACTGTTTTCTAAAGAATCCGAAAAGGTAAACTTGGAACTCACCTCTTGCTGGTGTGCAACAACTGCAATATCCAATGCTGTCAGTTGATGTGTCCATCTGAATAAAATCCCTGTCAGGCTGGCCTCCTGTCACCAGGCTGTGAAGTGAGTGGTGAGGAAGCTCATTTGGCTTTCTGCTCTTGCATCTCTTCAGCACTCAGCTCTGAGACAGACTGTTTCTATGCAGTGTGATACAGATGGTGTCAACTGCAAGGGAGAGTTAAAAGCAAAAAGCTGGAAGATGCAAAAATATGCAGAAGGACCACAAAACTGGCAGAAGAGCAATAAGATCAGGAAGGAAGAGATACACCAGCGTTTTGGCAGTGAAGAGAAGCTTTGTCAATTACTTAACAGGGAATGTGAGCAAACGCATAATACAAAGAAAGCTGAAATCACAAACATTGAACTAAAATACTGGCCAGCCACCCTTAGGAAACCATGCTGAAGAATGCATTAGGAAAACTTAAGTATTAATACGTCTGCTTATTTCAGAGCTAAGAAATTGAAAAGTAGGTGAGATGTTTTCAGTACACTGCTACAGTGTTTGAAATGACTTTGGTGTGCCAGAAATCCTTTGCCTTTTGGCCAGATGTCATGAGGCTTAGTGAACTTTCCACTTGGAAGCCAGCACAACTGGGAGTCTTCTGTAACTACAAAGGAAATTGAGGGATGTCCTTGTCTTTAATGATCAGCAGACTCCTAAATAAGAGCTTCTGACATGCTGGTCCTTACAAGCATCAGGAAGTCTGGAGGGTACCTTAGGGCTCCCCACAAGCTCGTGATTTTCTAGTAACTCCCAACTATTCTTTCCTGCTCCTCCCTGTATCTCACAGTAGAGAACATAAAGAGCCTTTCAGTCCTGATAAATCCATCTGGTGGTGGAAAGCCAAGTTAAAAACCTGATCAGTGACTTCAAATTCCTCTTACCAAGAAAATTGATGTTCAGAAGGGAGGGAAATTGTAATGTGAGCTCACCTGAAGTGCAACTAGTAACTCACAATGCTGCAAATGAAATGATACATATCCACTGTGGGCTTGATCTTTGATTTAATTTCCAGGTAACATGTATCGGTATGTAAATTTAAATATGTGCCACCTCGCCCTCTGGATTTTATTAAGGCTAAAAAGCTAAATCAAAGTGTGAGAACAGAGCAATAAAATTATTTTAATATAGATGGCATTCCTAACTGTTTGGTATTATTTTATAGCAATTTGCCAGTCACCATGCTTCAACAAAAGACATTTTTGAAAATGGAAAATTTAATAACAGCTTCTCACATCATATCCGAGGAGAATAAGATATTCTTCAGTTATTGCTACTCTTCTCAGCACACTCATGCAGAATTAAAGAAAAGCAGTTTTCAATTGCAAAGAGATGGCATGATAGGCTATGCTTTGAAGCAAAATGCTATTGCCTAGTGTTACTGCCCGTTGAAGTAATTTTTGCTTTTAAAATTGTAAATCCACTTAAAATCAGAGTTCAGTGAACATTCAAGCTGCCAGGCAGCAGTAGTACAGACAGGTGTCTTCTGATGCTTGCAAATCTCATCATTAATAGATATGCTGTCATAGCGTTAACGTTGTGTTTAAATGCTCTCTTTCATTAAGATATGTTTACTACTAAGGAATACAACCCCTCCAAGTTTACATTCTTGCCATTTACAGTATTTCAGGTAATTGAAATCCCAGAGTTTCTGAAAAGTGAGATTTATTCAGAGAAAGGTCAGAACAGTAATAACAAAGCTTAGCTGCTCTGAATATATACACCTGCCTTCACAAAGACACTAAATCATGAGCAGCTATCACACATCTGTATTGGATGCTCCACTAAGACAAATACTGAGATTTAGATAGAGCCAACCATCTGTTTCAGAGGTGGTCACTAGATATTTACTCACAGAAATCCTGAGACTTTTTCTGCAAATAGCACAGCCGCCAATGCAATATAATACATATACAAAGAACATTCAAAGACAATTAAATCTCTCCAGTATCATAACTGCTTATTATAAATCAAGACAAGGTTGTCACTCCTCTTGGATCAAGGTTAATCTCCTCGTAACCATTAAATTCACACCCATGCATCATCAAGGATCTATTTTACAGCTTTTCACTCCAATAATCTGTAGCAATATAAGCTGAGCAGGGAGTAGCAAGACATTTCATATTATAGACATGGCAAAGCAAGAAAGGACTCATACCATTATCTGTCGTTTTCATGTTGTACTACTCTGGTCTTTTTAGCTGCACAGGAATAAGAGCAGTAGGAATTATTTAGCAAGACATAGCAGGGTAAAGCTATAAAAACACAGAAAAAAATGTAGAAACTGGTACTCTGATGTGTCTGGTTCCCCTCTCACCCTCCGCCCCCAGCAAATTATGAGGGACTCTTCTGGCACAGCAACCCAAGTCTTAACCTATCTCTCTATATCATAGATAAAACGTGACCAAGGCAACCCTTAGTATTCACAAATGTCAGAAATGAGTGCATGAATGCTGAATCCCTGCCTATACTCAATGGTTAACAAGCTGAAATTTTATTTTGGGACAGATTTCGCCTTACCAAGTGATACGTATCTAATTAAAAGATAGCAAGTTTTCCAGTGAACAACCCTGAACCACAGGAAGATCAGAACCCTATTCTGCTGTTCACATTTCCAGAAATAACATTAACAAAACCAGCAGAAATAAAAGCCATATGTTTTGTTAAGAATAGAGAGACTACTGCTTAGCTTTGCAAATACAACAAATCAATAATGGCTTTACGCCACCTGAAGATTTGCCCCTTTTCCTCTACAGTAAGAATATATCCTGAGTGTCTAACGGGCTGCAAGCAACCTGCCAGGCAGTTTGTGAGGGCGCTCTAAAACCATCCTAGCTCAGAAGTCTAAGGAAAACCAATGATTAACAGAAGATAAATGGTAACTTGAAAACTGTTTCCTCCCCAAAGAGAATTGCTCTAAGGCATATTAATCTAGGCTAAGTGCATTTAGTGACTCGCTAGCATTTGCTGCCAAAAACAGCTGGATTTGAAGTGTTAAGCCTCAGCTTTGATTAACTATCCAGTAATCTACAACAGCAGCTCTAAAACACAGAACAGGCTTATCTTTACAAGGAGAAAGAAAGCAAAATGTTTCCTCTCATTAACTTTTGAAAAAAAAAAAAAAAAAAAAAAAAAAAAAAAAAAAGCTAATTGGAGAGGCAGCAGATACACAGATCAGATTAACAGAGAGAAGAGACACTGACATTAGTCTTTTTTGCAGCAGGAGCAAACAGTGTAAATTTTAGACTAATTGTCCTGCTTCAGTGTTACCAGAGATATTTTTGGTGTCCAAGATAAAACTCACAGCAGTGGCACATTTAGCTTATACAGTACATTAACGAAGGAAAAGCTGATTAGCTTATCTTACATTTAATGAAATTCACAGGATCCTCCAAGATCCTTCCTGCATGAAATGGCCACACTGATGATGTGAACACTCCCTGGGAGCACTCACGGGGCTGCAGAATGAACAAAGTAATGGACTCACAACACCAGGCTCCACCAAATTGACATGACCATTCCAAACAATCCACTAAATCAGGTTCAAAATAGACTGTACGCAATTTCAGTGAATTAGATGTTCAATGAATTGTTCCACTGCAATACTATTTCCCAAAGCAGCATTTTCAGGGATTTCAGAGTCACCAACCTTTATTACAAAAGGTGCAATTACCTGGCAGTAAGTCACACACACCTGCTGAGGGGGGTGACCGAGGCTTTTTGTGAAGATCCACATAGGCACCTCACGCTTTAAATGGGATGAAGGTTAAGCTTCTTCAATTCACACAGAAAAACATCATCACACAAACATCCCACATGCTGCCTCATCTCCCACAGCCAAAGGGCTGGGAGTTTCCTCACAGGGATGCAGTGAACGCAGGGACCTCAAGCAGAGTTGAGGGAGGGTGTTTGTGGCACCCAGGTGAGCGCACGCAAAAGCATGCGTGGCTTTGGCACAGCAGGGAAGGCTTCTGCTCTCAGGGAGGCTCTGACTCTGTTTCTCCCCCTTCTGGCAGAAAACTCGAAACGTGCAGGATTTGGAACTACAGCTTTATCCAGATTCAATGCTTTGTTTACAGCCCATGAGGAAGAACTGGAACTGTACAGAAGCAGGCAGCTCATGTACCTGGTTTGCTTTTTGTGGCAGCTTTTCTGATCCTAGTACATAACATCTCCCTGTTAAGAAGCTCTGCTGGCGTTTCAGCCTAGAAGAGATTGACAGTGGCTTCAGAAGACTCCCTCAGGCACTTTTTCCACATGCACAGCTTCTCAATGCATAATTTCCCTGGCATGCCTTTACCACTCAGCCAGTTGTGTGCTTATGGCACCGTCACAACACGATCATACTTATCCGAAAGGACAAATGAAACAAAAGACATCATTTAACACAGCTATGCAGCTGGGACCAAAGCCATCAGGTCTGAGCACTGTGGTCATGTCTGCCCTGCCCCTGTACAGACTGAATCTCAAACAGTGGGTGGTCCTTCTACCCACAGCCCTGCTAAGTGGCTAACTGGGCTAAGTGTACTGCTGGGCAACTGGACTGAACACAAACTGACAGCAGTCCCATGGAGCTTTCCTACAGATCCCCTCCAATGGCATTTCTCTTGTAGCCTGAGGGAGCATCCAGGCACACTAGGCTCCCAGGCCAGGTAGGGAACAATATCAAACCACAAATACAGGTAAAGACAAATACTACTCTCTCTACCTGAAACAAGTGGTGACCAGCTTGAACTACTTACTGTCAAATGAGGCAACATGAGGAGAAGCCTTGCTGACAAGGCATTACAGATGGCCATGTTGTCTGCCAAGGTTTAACATTAAATGCATCCAAATGCAAGCCAACAGTGAGGCAGGGAAGAGAGAAGCAAGCTTTTCATCCAGGAGGAAGGGACACAGCAGCAGAGCCAGGTGTCGGTAAGAATAAGAGAGTCCTGCCTGTGACGTGGTCAGCACAAGGCATCCAGGTGTCTAAATAGCATGGAAAACACTTCATGGAAAGAAACACACTATCAAAAGAGCATAAATCTTATCTGCTGTTTATCTCCATTTTCTTTAATCTGCATGAAGTCTTCTGATTTGGCATTTATCCGTGCCTTAACCTCTTTCAGGTACAAAGAAAATTTCACAGAATCACAGAATCATCTAGGTTGGAAGAGACCTCCAAGATCACTGAGTCCAACCTCTGACCCAACACCAACAAGCCCTCCACTAAACCATATCCCTAAGCTCTACATCTAAACGTCTTTTAAAGACCTCCAGGGATGGTGACTCTACTACTTCCCTGGGCAGCCTATTCCAGTGCCTAACAACCCTCTGAGACTTCTTTTCTAAAACAGGCAAATGGAGATAAAGTCTTCAGCATACCAAATACTTCCCTTATTCCCATAGCCCTACATCAACCTTTTCACTAAAGTAAGTGTGCCTACAACGTTCCTTATAACTATTGCATATTCAGGATCACCGTGTGTTCAACCCATCATCTGCAGTACTAAGGATAACAGAGGTTGGAAATGAGTGAAGTAATTCAAAATAATAACATACTGGTGAGATTTTAAATAGAGGATCTATCAACGCTATCTTAATTTTACAGGTGCATACAATAGCATTATAAAAACCTCTGTGCCCTTGGGAAGGAGTGCAACTTGCTTTAACTCTATAGCATCATGGATTTACTTAATCTTTCCTGAGAGCGTTGGAATGATTCTATAAATTTCCTTTCTTATCTTGCAAATTAATTCAGAGCTGCAAATATGGCTCTGGAGGCTGATTCCCCCTATGTCTGCACTCTGTTTAATTATGTTCAAGAAAAAGCAGCAGCAGTTGAGGACAGAAGGCTGCTGCTCTGCCAGGGTAGTGCTCACCATCATTGGAAACGGGAGTAAATGCAATGCAGATGCGAGGGCACTGGGGATCTGTTGCTGTAAAGTGCCCCTAAGAATCCACCAGAGAGGGCGCTGCAAGTGGAACTGCAGGCCCCTATACTCTGGTCTAGACATATGTCCAAGTGTTGGAATAACTCATGGAGAAAAGTCAAATGCTGTTATGTACCCCCAAATGGTTCGTCTGACATTCTGGAGCTGGGGAACAAACACATGACCAGAACAAAAGCTACAATCAGCAGCTTGGCGCCGTGCCACCAGCCATAAGCATGATTGATACTACATTTGGTTCCATTAGATACAATCCCTGTAATAGAGCTATCAGCACCTTAGGAACGAAATCTCTTTTCTGATTGCCATTTTCAAGGTCACCTTCGTAGCACACCAAGAGTTTTAATTGAAGAGAACTTCTGTTGCGGGTTATCTGCCCCAGTGGGGTTCTGAGACTTCAGCCTGAACTGTACTTTGTCCCCATTTATAAGCTGCATTGAAGTTTCCATTGTCCACATTTATCTCCTGTGCAGTTCACTTGCTGACAAGTCACCCTTTGAGATTAATAATGCTTACACAATTTGCTCTTTCTGCTCTTTGATTTTTGCTTCTTTTGTCAATTGAAGAGCTTTCAAAAAGCCACTTCCTCGACTTTCCGATTTCTTTTATTCATCTTTTCAAAATGGTTTCTTTATGACCTGCTATGTTTTTTGAAAGTACAGAGCTGTTTATTTGGCATTGTAAACAGATGTGGAGGCTGAATTAGATTTAGTCCTTCCTCGATCAGGACTGGGACATTCTTCCAAACTTCTTAATTTGTCCTGCTGTGCTGACATGTTTTTCAGAGCACAGCTGTTAAATTAATAGGCAAAGTGAGATGAGCAAATGTGAGGAATCATCCTGTAGCACCCAGATCTTCACCTGATGCAAAACTGTGTGATACGAGGGAAACCTCAGGGATTTAATGCAAAAAGGGATAGCTGTGCCATGCTAAAGAGGCTTATAGAACTACCAGTTTTGAAGCTGAACAAACGTGACAGACCAGTGGTCTGGTTTCTGTGGACACTATTTTATTTGCTCTGGCAAGAAAGAGAAAGCACACTGTTTCCACACTGTCCGCATTCAGCAGCATTTATCATTCATTATATACTGGAACAGATCCGCTCGGAGCCACCTTTAGCTCTGCATCACCACCACTGTGCACTATCAAACATGATTGATAAAAACTGCTTCATGTCAACAATGTTTGTTGAAGCATCAGCTATGTGACCAACCATCCTATTTAAAGCCAAATCCATTCCCCAGGAAATCTTTTCCAATACTTCATACCACTCCTCCACTTTCACAAAGGTAGTGCAGGTTTCTGAAGTCACAGAAACACACAAATTTCACTGCCGATTTTCCAAAATCTTCCTCATGCTGCCCAAGGATAGTAACCAAGCTCTGACCCCCCCAGACAGCTACCCAGGAAGCATGTGCACTGTAGCTCAGCATCAGTGGCAAATTAGCTACCAGATGAGCCCAGCACCAAGACTACCAAACCCTGTGTGTGGTGGGACCTACAGAAAGGTGCAAAACTGTTCTCATGTGGAGAGGGACCAACCACAAGATCACTCTGATAATATCACGAAGAATTAAACCCTTGAGAGCTCCAGCAACAAACATATTAAACTATCCACAGCCAAAAGCTGAAGTGCTCTCATGGAACGTTGCTTTTGGCTTAATAAACTGTTGAGTTTTTAGCTACATCTAGTGACTATTGTGAAAACGTAATATCTGTAACAATACTCCAGAGACGAGCAAGTTAATCAGAATCCTAACAGAAGCAGATGACTTTCTTCGGTCTGTTCTGTCTTTTTGGTTGCTTGGCTCTAATGAAGCTTGCCTTTTACAATTACCTGTAATTTGGTTTGTGTTGCAATAGCCCTGAAGTTGCAAACTGACAGAAGCCCTTGACAGTCCAAAGATGTTTTTAGTTTAAGTTATTCTCATGGTAAAAATAGTGCTCAGTGAGTGTAAGATTTAACATTAAGATACACACCTTCTTTAATTTCTTCCCCCCAAACATAAATAATTCCCTGTGAATATGCCTTCCCTAATGGAGAAGAAAGTCCAACAGTGAATTTAGCTCTGAAATATGAAAGCACAGCAAGACATTTTGGAAAGGCAGCTCCTGATGGTGAGCAAAATATTAGTAGGTATAAAATTCAGAAGAGAATCTGTCCCCAGACACTAGCTTGTTTTGCTCTGTTTTCCTCCTGAGGCTGATTTTTGTTCTCCTGGCAGCCAAATTCCTCTATATCAGAACTCTTTTGCAGACAATCAAATTAATTTAATTCCTATATTTCAAAAAACTAGAAGAATGCTATTTTCCTGACCAATATTTCTGGGGGGTAAAAAAATGAAAAATTGCTTTCTATTGAGGGTAGCACAGCAGAAAAATATTCTAGATCTGTAGGTCCTTCTGTTGCATCTTTGTCGCTTTCCTTTCTAATTCATTTATTTGCTGTCTTCTTCAATGGCTTTGTTCAAGAAACATTGTCAAATGCCTGGCATTTATATCACAGTATTTCAGCAACTCACCATATTACCAGAGGTTGAACAACATTACATCTGCAAGTATCTTGTCGTTACTTCCTAATGTATTTACAGTGATTCCAGGGGCCAGTCATCACATCCGTGGATAAATCTCTTTGAAGAACTATTCCAATAGAAAAACAAAAACAAAACAAAACAAAACAAACAACAACAAGAAGAAAACTTAATTTGAAACTCTGGACTGTGTAGAGCTCAAAGAAAACAGCTTCTGAAAATTTCCTCCTATGGTCTTTATAAAAACAAAAAGTTACAGAAGCAACTGCAAAGTGTACAAATTCAGTCTCCAGGACAGAATAATGTGCGTTTTTATCCCAGGCAAAATAATTATAGAAAAACAAGTGATGAAACATTTCTGGCTGCTGTGGTACTTAACTATTAGAAAATAAATGTTAAATCAATTTAGATGCTAGCTCCTAGCACAAGCCATAATTTGCTGATCCAGCAGTTCGCAGATGGATTCATATGTTGGTCAACGCTGGTCTGATTCAGCATATCGTCCAGCAATCAATATCTCCCTTTCTCATATTCCAGCAATCCAAAAACTGTATTTAAATGCTATCCACTTCTATGTGCTGCCAAATATAACCCCATTTCACCTAAGCCACTGCTTTCTAGGCCAAATGTTCTTTCCTGAGGATAACACAGGCCAATCGTGCCCACACCAGATCAAGACTTGTCTAGCCTTATCTTACTTTGCTCCACCAGCCATGGACAAATCCCTCACCATAATCCAAATATATAATGTTGAACATTATTGTTGCTGCTGTTACCACCCAAACACAAATTTGTCAGGCTCAGTTACACAGCATGCCCTGAACTTGCAAACAATGAGGAACGTGTGTTCCTTCCTCAAAAGGGAATGTAAACTTATTACATGTAACAGACTTCATATGAGTAAAACATACTAGAAACCTCACAGAAATCAAAATACGACTGCCTTGTATGGTGCCTGTCATCTTCAGGTATTGAAACATTTTTCACAGGACACTGACATTATCTTTTCATTTCACAGGTGGGAAAGCAAGACAGCATGCAAATTAACCACAGCTACCAGTAACCAAGACAATAATACAACTTCTTCCTTAAATTCTATTCCCAAACTCCACCTATGATAGCCCACAGATTATCAGAAATACAATTTTTATAGTGCCTCCATCAATTTCTGTGACCTTTACATTCTAACACTACTAGGAGAGCTAACATCTGACCTCTGCTCCCTGCCCTTGGCCAGGGATTTGATTCATATACCAGGACATACAGTGACATATTTTAGTATATTTTCTTTCTTGGGCAGTTTTTTGAATTGATTTGGGATGAATCTTTGCCTCATGGCAAAACTGCATGCCAGATTACAGCAACATAAGTACATGTGATTTACTGAGCTTCCTTATACATGAAAAGAAAACATTGCTAACTCTTAATCTCAAAAATAACTGTGGATATTACTTTTTTATCAAGCATCAAATTCTTCCATAAGAATACTTTGTCACTTTTTTATTTTAATGCCATTCCCAAAACCAGTATCTACATGTGACTTCACATTTGCTTCTAACATAGCGTACAGCAGGACACAGAGCATAAGAGATTGCTTTGAAACTAAGAGGTACCCAAATCTTTCTTGAGCCTGCAGATAACTGTCAGAATATAATCCACATTTGCAAGCTACACTTCTCAAAGCCTATTCAGAACAGCACAAGATAAATCAAAAAGCAAGGCTGCAACATAAATTAAGGTCCATCCAGGAGATGGGGACGGAGAAAAAATAGGAGGCTGCCACAGCTATAGGAGGCTGCCTGGTGTGAGGCAGGGAGGTGTGTGCAGGGTTGAGTTGAGACTGGGCTCTTGGGCCATGTGGAGGGGGTGCAAGTGGAGGCTCCTGATGATGCTGGACAGGGTCGCCATTAGCACCTGCAAAGCCCTGATACTGCAATGGAATCAACATTTACAAAAATGTGTGTGATTTTGGAGGGTGATTTTTCACCATCTCTGTTTTTGGAGCTTCATTTAAAGATGAGATTTTTGTTTTTTTTTTTTTTTTTTTTTTTTTTTTTCAAACAGCACTGCTTAGAGCAGAGGCAATATTGCTAGAGCTACAAAGTGCATTTCCTTTGCCTGCCTCGAAGGTGACCAACATCACTAGCTGCTCTGAGAAATCTTGGCCTGGTAGTTTGCCCTGAACAAGAGAGGAATGTGAAACACAAGCCTTGTCCCATTCATTTTTCATTTGTACCCACCAAAAGGAGAAAAAGAAGACAGTGTTTAGAAGATACGAATACCAGAATACTGAATTCGGCACCACAGCAAATCTATGCTCAGTGTTTGATGAATGCTGAAGAGATGGGATTTTTCAGCTGTTTGTATCACAGCCTGACAAGCTCTATTAATTCAAATTCCACCAGAATCACTGAAATGATATTTTAGGAACCGCGAGCCATCTTCACATTAAAAGTAAAATTTGACCTTTCGGGAGATAAACAGCAATATTTGATCCAGCACTGACAACTTGCAAAAACTTAGGGGAAATTCAAGCTTTGGAGGTTTTATGCTTTATGCATTAGGTAACATAATCCCATGAAGAACATCTGACTCACTCTTGAAATCCATTGTGTTGTATTTGCCATGCAGGAGCTGAAATACCTTTTCTTTAAACTTTAAATTGCATCAATTTTTTAAAGACAGGTTTTGTCTCTTCCTTTGGCAGAGGGGCGAAACAGGCATTGACGGGCAGTGAGGGCTTCAATGTGGCTTCAAATATATCATTTCATAACATAAAATAACCATACCAGACTTACAATGGTACCAGAGCATCCACAGAACACTTACACAGAAAAGCCCCCTTCCAACTCCCTCCACCCCACCCAGCTCAGCAGTAACTTGCTTCCCTGCCTGGGGGACCTCAGAAGAGGTTTACCACCCCTGAGCAACTTCAGGCAATAAAATTCCTTTGATTAGATCTTTTTTCAATAGTTCACCTTTATGAAGCACAGAAGTGTTCTTAATGACCAACAACTTGTGTTGCCTGTGATTTTACCTGCAGAATTTGTTTGACCCTTGCCCAGCAATGCCAAGGTTCAACCCACAGACAATGACCCTTAAAATGATCGAAATTACCTCAGAGACGTTTTGCTCTAAGATGCCCCAACTCAGAAGAAATGGTGCAGAAGATTTTCTGCTGCTGCTGTCTCGTCAGCCATATCCACACTCTCCCATGCTTGGTACAAACACAGCTGAGGAGGAACTTTAATGTCACAGGAGCAGACAGGCACATTTCCACCTGACTGATGTTAGATTTTCTGACTTAATCTTTTTCGTCAGATCTACACGAGATGGGTCTGGAGGATGCCAAGTTTCACTGTAAAAAAAAAATTATGACCTGAAGACAAGAGGCAGTTGAGATATTCTGGGGAGCACTGGCCCTCTGACTTCCATGGTGTAACTTGAGGCTGCTTGTCTTTAGAGGGGCAGAAGTAGGCTCCTTGCCTCCCAGAGGTCTCCTCCATGCAGTGTTTCACACCATCATGTCTGTGCCTCCACTACTAAGTGGGCTGAAGTAGATTCAGTCATGGTCTAGTTTCCTGTGGGTTTTAGCAAATGACCTCTTAACTCAATTGGCCAAACAGAATAAAAACACAACCAGAAAAAATGTTCCTCTGCCCAAAAAAGCAACACAGAAAGCTCAAGAAAATCCATTTGACCTGGCAGAAAGAACGCTGGTTTATATCCTTGTGTCCAGAGGGGAGGGCACAACTTCTCAACATCTTTCTTTCACTGTATTTATCTTTGGCTAAAGGCTGTGTCAGGTTCAACAGGGAGCTACAGACCTGGAAAACAGTTATCTCTGAAATCAACAAAAGGTAGAATATTGTATTGGTAAGACAGAAACCTTTGGTGGTACGGAAATGCTTAAGGGATTGGATACAGAAGAATCTGGTGATGATCTGAGAGAGAGTTAGTCAATTTGAAAGGAAAATTAACTTAAAAAAACCTTCTGAGTGGTGCTCAAATATCCAATCTGTCATCCTTTTCTCTGCAAAATGAACTCCCTGCAGCAAAATTACATAAATTATGAGACTGGGAAACTGTGAATTTTTTATATAGTTAAAGTGATTTTACAGGTGTGCCTCCTGGTGGCTAATGACAAAAAATTGATTAATAAATAATTTCATCTAAAAAGGCCAGCTGGGCTTATATTAAATATCTCTTCTGGGAAAACTTCAGGCTTAAAATTCCAATTGCATTTAAATAAAAATTTGCTCAGAACACTGTGGCAAAGAGCAGGCTGTCCAGCAGCAGGCCATCCTGCTACAGCCCCAGAGCAGGAGCTAACACACCGCTGGAGTTACCTGCTCATTTCCCCTGCCTCCCTCCACAGTCACATAGGCAGCGACTCCTCCAGAGGGTACCCCACAGCAGCTAATTTATGCTCTGGTTCCCAAATAGCATTACATCTATGCTGGTCTCTGGGCATTATATGCCACAGGATGTTATTTCTCACTGTGAGCTCCTAACAATTGACTCTGGTATTGCCAGACACCAGGCCTGTGCTCAAACAGCCTCAGAACGCCTGTATTTCATTTTAAAAGACTTTCAGAGATTGCACTCTAGCTGATCAATCCGTGGAGCTGAGATGGCAGTTCTGGCTCAACAGCCCATTTTTCCTGGCTTCGTTTGGCTACCCTGTGATTCTCCATATTCCCTACAGAGCGTACCTTACAAGACATTACCACTTCTCCAGACTTTGCTTACACTTCACTCCTCAAAGACTTGCAGGCCTGGAACTGTGGGCTGCCCCTTCCCACAGGGCTGTAGCCACTTCCCACCTCCTGTTGCCTCTAATTTGCCCACCCACCAGCACCCACCTCTTTTTGACCCCAAGGCCCATCCCCTGTATGGGCAAGGAGCCATGGGCAGGCAGCAGCACGTGTCCTGTTCTGCTGCGCTCCCAGCCATCCATGCAACAGTCAGTGCCTGCGGCGTGGGCACAGCCATCATGTCAAAACCTGGCCAGGCACCTCCTGCGATGGATTTGCCTCATCTCCAGCGAGTTTGGGAAACACAGGCATAGCTTTCATCTCCTGTCAGCGCAATCGCTTCCCCAGTGCCACTGTCTAACTTCAGAAATGTAATGGGAAGAAGGCTGATTTGACCCTGCAGTTGTGACACCACACTGAAGAACCATAGAAACCTTTTCAAGTCAGAAGTAAGGTATGATAGCAGCTTTCTGTGACTCATCCTGACACCAACATTGTGGTTTCATGCTCTTAGTAGCTTCAAATGAAGCTGCCATTAGGCACTGTTCTGTTGGACCCAAATTCATTTCAAGAGCGTGCAGAAACAATCAGCACAGGTGACCTGAAGTAAGGCTTTCACAGCATGTTAATCTGTTTCTCAGGTTGACACTGAACTCTTGACAGCCATTTAAATCTCAACTTGTGAGGAAAAAAAAAAAAAAAAAAAAAAACTATTGCTTTCTAATGAAGCACCAAAATATGGTTCAGTCAGTAGACTGAAGGATGAGCTTTAAATACTTTGCGGCTTTCTGTAGGGTGAAGCCAGGGACATGGAGCAGAAAGGACCCCTCTCTGCACATGTGTAAAATAAACTTGACTGCATGATTCAAGCTGCTAAAGGTAAATGTACTTCACAGCAATGTGCTATGGTCTGTAAGTGTCTGTTTATGCTGAGATTGTAGACATAAGGAAAAGGAGGGTGTCTTTTATGTAAAGTGGGCCTATGGGAATTGCAAAGGGAATCCTTGGAATCATTCTGCCCAACATGAAAATCCAGGGTGAAAGGACAAGCTGCCAGTGACAAATACCTATGGCAAAAACACCATGATGTTCAAAAGGGGTGAAATGAAGGGGCAGGATATTGTCTGTGGCAAAAGAAAGTGATGTTCACTGAATAAAAGGACCATAAAAAAGGAGATGCTGAAGAGAATGCAATTCAAAAAGCTTTGTCAGCAGAGAAAGTGGCGACAAAGGGGAGCGGTGACAATTTAGCTTGAATCTAAGACTGTAGCTGTAATGGATGAGGGTTACATTTTTTAAGAAATGCAGCATCCAGCCTCTCCCCCTTAGGCCTACAAAGAAGTCGGTAGGTTTTCCAAAGGATGTATCTCCCACTGAAACACAACAATTAAAAATCTGCTTCCTTTCCAAACACATTCTGCAGCCCATAGCACCCACGGAAAGTAAAGATTCATTAAGTGCATCTTTGAGAAAGATCCAAACCAAACAAAACCATCTCTGAAAATCCGAAGGAGTGACAAGCTTGACTGAAACAGAGGACATATTAAGCTCCTTTTAGATGTTTTGAAATCTGAGGGCTCCTGAATATGGGGTGTAAGTAAACCAGTTCTTGAGGAAGATGCCAAATGCAAACCTTAGATCTGGATCACAGCTATTAAAATTAAGAATTTAAAGCAGGACCATTAAAGCTCCATTTGGTGCAGCTAAGAAACTTTTAACAGTCTCCCATGAGAAGACACAAGCTCTGCATTATGGAATTTCTACAACAACAGGCCAGGCAAGCCTCTGTCAGAAATGGCATGGGTATATGCAGTGCAGCCTGGGAGCAATGGTATAAACTAGAATATAGTTCTGAGAACCCCTTCCAAACTGTTATTCTAGATGAGCTATATATTATTTCATACTAAATCTGTTAGAACAATGGCTAGAAATAAAGGAAAATTGTCTCTTGCAAGCCCACGTTGTAAGGCCAGCTTAATAACTGCTCTTTGGTAAAATTGGCATAAAGGCAGAAGTGGAAGAAAACTTCCAATTTCCAGTTAAAATCTCCAGTTCTTGACTTTGAAAAGACTTTTCTAGAAATTCCAAGTAATTTTGCTAACATTCCCTGGAGGCCAATGCTAAAATAAAACATTTCAAGAGGCTAAACTGACCTTTTCTCCAATTAGCAAGAAGTTTCCAAGTACTGATCTTTGCTTTTTCATACATCTGTCACACAGCAAACAGAACTTGCAGTGACGTGGCTTTCCAGGAATCTCTGGAAATGGGTTTGACAGTCTTAGTCTAAAATTAAGCAATCCCTCAGAGCAGATGGGGACTACTGGGAGTGGGAAGAGTCTTAGCAGAGAACAAAGATGGTAAATTTGGCTGGTAAGAGGCAAAGACAGCCTCAGGAACCCTCTGCCTTGATGTTATGCAAGGATATACGTTGCTGCATACCACCACTGCCCAAAGCTGGGACAGTGGTATTCACCAAGCTATGAGTGTGTCTAGGCAAAATTTGGGGAGAAAAGCACTCAACATTTTTCTTCCAGAGGCTTTCTGATCAAAAGACGGGTTTGTTTTAACAGGCATAGGACAAAGTAGAAATAAATAAATAAATAAAAATAATAAAAAAATAAAACAAACCCTAACACACCCAAAAGAAAAGGAAAAAAGAACATGTAATAATTAAACAAATCTTGAATGCCTAATGACTGAAACATTTTTGTAGCCATTCCCACCACAGTACAGCTGCATCAAAACCTGGCATAGTGCCTAGGTTGCTCCCTGCACTGCCCCAGATACTGCCACTTTTATTTTAGGTGAGATGGGCTTCTCTAGCAAGGGGTGATTAGCAGCTGCAGCTAGGAACATAAACTACTTATATCTATGTCTATATATTTTATATTTTATAGAGAGCAGGGGCCGTGCTTCCCACAGATCAACGCGCTGAGCTGAGCATCTTCTTATGTGATCACAAAATAAGGGAAAGAGATGATGGAAGCAGGAAATACACAGAACTAAAAAGAGAAAAAAAAAAAATAAGTAAAAAGAGAGGAACTTCTACATGGAAGAAAGCTGCTGATTGCCCCTCAGTCACCTTGCGCATTGAGCAAGCTCTGTGCAGCCCTGCTAAATGTTGTGCCATTGGGCTGTGAGATCTGCCTGAATGCCACTGTCCCCAGAAACTTGTGCAGCTCAGAAAGGAAAAGACCTTTTGGATGAAAGCACCATGTCTGCTGTTCCAACGGTGGTGACAGCCGTCTTTGCAGGGTGTCAGTACAGTTGTTGACAGGTTGCTCTGCCGCTCCTTCAGCAGCTCTGCCCCTGTTCAGAGGAAGAGAAGTGATACGCTCAGTAAGGAAGCAGAAAAAGGTGGTAGAAGGAAAGGAACATGCTGACATAACCCATTAATGAGGTCGAATGCTGAAAGAGCTGAGCACAGGATTACCTGCGTGCACAATTTGAGTGACTCCGTCCCAAAGTCACTTTCCTCTGGTACCACGAAGCATCTTTTCACAGACTAGAAAAATACACCCAACTCTTTATGTAAGCAAGTCTAGTGATCTCTTGACCATACCAGTACACCAGGAAGATCCGAGCACCTGGTTGGGACTCTGAGCAAAGACACACTGCCAGTTGTAACCCATGTGTGCTGCTAACTTTGGTTCTTTTTTCCACAGCATCACCAGGATGCAGGATGCTATTGTTTGATCAGGTTCCTGTCGCATTTCAACAACTGATTTGTATTAGCAACCTCTGTAAAACTCCAGTTATAATTTATGCAAAGCTTATATAAGCCCCCTAGGATTAATTATCTAGCTCAGAGTCCAATTTATTTAGCAATTTAGAAAATTTAGACAATAGGTAGTGCATTTGCTGTTTTAAAATAAAAGGCCAGAGTCCTTAGCTCTGTTACCAGGCTAAACATTAGCTTTAGAAATTCCTTATTTGCAAGCACCTAAACAAGTACTTTGCAATGCAATCTTTTTTGCATCATTTAGCCTGCAAATAATTTCCCTATTCAAACTCTGAACATATTAATGAAAGCAAACAAACCAACCCAGGAATGTAAGTTGTTTACATGATAGTTTTCAGAATCAACTTTTTTGTTGGTTTGTTTCTCAGACCGAATTTGCCAGACTTGTAACAGGGGTCTCAGGAAATGCACTGCTAAAATGTTGCGACACTTTGGGGGAAGTTTCTGGAACACCCAATAAAAGCTGTGAAGGAGAAACCTACTCGTATTCAGAAGTCCAATGCCAGACTTGCATACACTCTACAAAATAATGCGAACTTTGAAAAACAATGCAATAGAGTGTAACTGAGTGATAAATGGGGGTGGGTCATGTGTGGGCTGTGGGGAAGGAATGCTCGCAAGCACAGGAAACTGTGCCCTCTGAGGAGGAGGAGGAGACCTGTTGGCCACAAAGCCCCTGGGCTGGGCAGCGCTGGGACATCAAATTCCAAGCCAGCACGGGCAGCTTTGGGGCCATGCTGCAGCCTGGCTGCCCCAGAGAGCTGCTCCTTGTGCACATTTACACCAGAGACTGCTGTTTTGGGAAGGTGGCCTTTGGGACTTCTTGTGCAGCATCTGCAGCTGGGAAATCCTCCTGTATGGAGGACAGGAAAACCCCCCTGTAAAACCCCCCTGTGGCTTTAATCCCTCCCCAGGCCTTGCTGTGGACAGGTGGCCAGGCCAGGTACTGAGGCCCCAGACCTAGCTTTTAGCCTCCCATCTGCCCCTTTGGCTTTACAGGCAGCTCTCGGGACCTGGGGTTTCGCTGTGTGTTCAACACTTCCTATGCATTAACTACAAAGCCCCGCCTTGCCCAGTACATGCCACTCACATCGTTTCACAGAATTGCAAGTATTTTCTAAGAAACAGCTTGAGCACGATCATTTGGAGCACAGTGGATGAACAGCTGTGCAGAGGCTCTGCACCAGGCATGAAGCACACATCTGGAGGGGCTGCATCTATCAGGGCTCCAGCGACAACTTGCCTCGAGTCAACAGGGACAGACTGTTCTACAGCAGCTGAGGTTTTGGCCTAAAGGAATATAAATATTTGGGTATCATGTTACTTGATTGACTCACTAGATAACTTAATGGGAGACAGCTGAACCAAGCCTTAAAGAGAACACGTGTGTTCCTAATGTAAAGCTTGCAAAAGCTCCTTTGTGTGCAGCAGCTTTTCTTAAGGGACAGTTACAGTTTATGTGGCCCATTTTAGAGATGCTTTAGACCTGGTTCTGATGTACAAAGTATGTTCATTTTGTCTCTCCCTTTATTTATTCAGACATTTTATTGTAACAGAATTCAACAGACTGCACCTAGTTTCCTCGTTGTTCACTTGGCTGGACCCTTTCAGTATGTTAACCACATCTTAGTGGCTTTTCACCTACTACACTCATTCAAAACAAAGCTAAATGAAGTATTTGATGTGAAATTCTTAATGATGTCTGCTGGCTCTAGACAGTGGAGGTGGCCTTCCACGGGTTTTCTGGAAGAAATGTCCTGCAGAAATTTATTAGCAGCTCTTTTATTCCAGACACATTTCACATTTGTAGGTACTTAACAGATGGCTTTCTTTAGTTAATCCTTCCAGAGAGAACTGCTCACTAGCTCACAAAAGCTGAGTCTTAAGAGCGTGCACTGTAAACCACATTTTAAGTTCTTCACAAACCTTCTGCACTCTTCCTGGCTTCCTACAGTCTCATCCACTGGGGACTACATAATGTGTCCCAGCTACGCACCTTGAAAAATGTCAGCTACTGTGAATACAACTGGAGGTACAGAAGAGGACAGGAGATCTGCTGTGTGCTTCCTTTTCTGGAAGGAATTGGGAATCTCCTCCCTGGAGAACTGGGAAGCGAGAGGACTGCACCCCAGGGTGCAGGCACTTCAGAGCAACAAGGTTGCAAAGGACACCAAGTTCTTAGGGATTTACTGCCACTTTTCCACTCGGACTAATTCCCTTAGAGGGCAATGGAAGCTGTCAGAGGTCCTCTGATTTATGGCTGTTCAAAGTTTGACCCTCCTTCTGCTGAAGCTGCCACAGCAGCAGCCCTAAGGACAATAGCTGGGGAGAGATGCACAGAGAAAGGTCCCTGGGAAAGGGGCTCACCCTTCTTCCTCCCCCTCCTCTCCCCTGGGAGATCTGTATGCTGCTTCTGGTTCACAGCAGGTAGATGTAGCTGCTGCCCAGCACAGACAACTCAAAGAGCAAATGCAGACCTGGTTTTTACACCTTCCATGCTTAGATTTGGTAGCAAAGATGCTCTGCCATTTGAGCATTCAGGGGGGTTAAAGTGGGGGGGGGGGGAAGGGTGACGGGAGCTGTGCTGTATTGTCTCTGAACTGTACTGCCTCTTTAAAATTAGAAATGCACGGACAGCTTCAAGGTGCCTCCCACTGAGAAAAGGCTTTAGATGCATACACAGAGGCAAGGGAGCTATCCTCCCCGTGAGCTACAGGGAAGACCTGCTCGGGAGAGAAATGATCATTCAGCTAAATCCTTTGGCTGCTTCTGTAGTAATCCTTTCTCTGCTCCAGTGACAGCCGCCTATTTGCAAGGGAGGAAGCAGGAGGCTATACCCAGAGTGCCAGACACCTCGAAGAGGATGAGAGCAACTGCAGGTAGTTAGCTGATGGTGTTATGTCACTTTGTGGGTGGTTATTTTTATTTATTTTAAAGATCTTTCCTGGTATTTTGCAGACAAACCTGTCTGAAACATACTGCTCCTTGTTTTGACCAACATACCGATTTTGTATCCAAGTAATTGCTTAACACCTCTCTTTTATGAACGTTCACATTTCCAGGCAGCTGTGAGGATGGATGTCTTATAAAGCAGTTAATTGTTTGAACTGTTATTTAGTTTCAGGCTTTGGCTCTCTGCTATGCTGTTGTTCTGCAACTCTCAGTTTGAAAAGCAATGTGGAGACAGAAGTTGGACAGAACCAGAGTTTTTCTCAGAAATGTATTAAGCTTTGGTACACCAGGGGCTGAGGGTGGTTCTAGGGAAGGAAGCAGGACAACAATTGTGCGGGCTGTCCTTTGTAGCCACGCTGGGCATTGCTCAGGAGTGTCTGACCTGAAGACTTACTGCTGTAATGCAGAAAAAGCAGTAATCCCCCCGATTCTCTCCTGGGGGATGGGATGGGACTGTCCTGACATCTGGGAGTCTGGTGTGAGGATTACCAGATGTAGCGCAGGAGGATGCGAGAAGACAGACTTCTTATCAATTTGATACAGAATAGAGGAAAAATTAGGGAGTAGATTGGATTTTTTTTCCTCTGTGCAGAAAATAAATCCGTTTTTAATGTTTGGAACAACTGCCAGTACAAAAGGGGAAGCTTGTTCCTCCCTGTCCTCAGAAATCCAAGGCACTTTTGTCTTGCTTAAGGACGATTCTCCCTTTCACCTCAAGAACCTGTCCGAACTGCTGTTCCTGTGAACAGCACCTTTGTGTTCACGGCACAGCCCTACGAGCAGGTTCATGGGACAAAGTCTTGTCCGTGCAAATTGGCCAGGCTCCACTGCTTTGAGAGAAGCAGTAATGGATTATACTGGCTGAAAATCTGGGCCCCCTACTCAATTAATAGCTGCCAAAAAAAAAAAAAAAAAAAAAAGGAAAAAAAAAGTGCTGGCTTTGCTCTTTTCTTGGATCTTGGCAACTCTTACTTAATTAAGAAATACATCTATAAGCCAGGACATCAGTGTTTTTTTTTTTTTTTGTTTTGTTTTGTTTTTTTGTTTTTTTTTTTATTGTCTGTCATATTGTCCCGACTGAGACAGCTAGCATAAAGCAAAAGCCTTGCCCAAGGGAGACATGGATGCTTCTCACCAAACTGAGGTGTCATCTCCTTTTAGTGTTTTTTACCTTGCACAGGGATGACAGCACTGTGGGCTTGAAGGCTGGCAGAAGTTTGAAGTGGATTGTACACTTTTGCTATACTGTCATTTCAGCCTGTGCTGAAAACAGCATTTCATCGGTGGGTAAATAAGACTGTCGGGTGTAACAACCAGTGTATTACGCAACTCCAGGGATTTTACGATAATTGAAGCATCCTTTCACAGGGTATTTCTTCCCACTGTGCGCAGCCAGCAACAGAGCCGCAGGGCAATCAGGTGGATATTACTTTCCTTCAAGCACAGTATTTTTGCTGTAATTTCCTCTCAGGAAATGTTTTACTCTTTTTTGTTCCCACAGACAGAGATAAATGATGCTGTTGCTCTGTAGTCTCTTGGGGACAAAGACAAGGTGACTCACTGCTCACAAGAAAACTTTGGATGAGGTCTCTTGCCTGCCACTGTTGTGCCCTGACACCCTGGGTATTTCTAACCCCAAACCAAGGGCCAGCCAAGCCACGTGTCAGAAGAAGACAGACATGGCTACAGAGCAAGATGAACATAACACAAATGCTACCATCAACCTCAGCTTTGCTGCGATCTACAATCTCCATGATGGGGACTTAACCTCCTTGAGAAATTCCTCCTTCCCTTTCAATTTCAGTTACAGCGATTACGACCTGCCACTGGACAGTGAAGATGACATGACCAAAACACGCACCTTCTTTGCAGCCAAGATTGTGATCGGGGTGGCTCTTGTTGGCATCATGCTGGTCTGTGGCATCGGCAACTTCATCTTCATCGCGGCCCTTGCCCGCTACAAGAAGCTGAGAAACCTCACCAACATGCTGATTGCCAACCTGGCCATCTCCGACTTTATTGTCGCCATCGTGTGCTGCCCCTTTGAGATGGACTACTACGTGGTACGGCAGCTGTCCTGGGAGCACGGCCACGTCCTCTGCGCCTCAGTCAACTACCTACGCACTGTCTCCCTCTATGTTTCTACCAATGCTCTCCTGGCTATAGCTGTTGACAGGTAAGTGGGGTGCTACGACTGCACACGGAGATGGCTTCTGAGATTGCCTGTCCCATTTTCCAGGTTTTTAACAAGCTCAGCTGTTCTGTAGGATGTGCTGACGTCAAGGTAGGTACTACGCAGACCTGGCTATCTTGTTTCATAGCAACTTACTCACATGTGGTCATGAGATTGTCCCAGAGAAAACTCAGTGGAAATTTCCCGATGGAACTTTTCAGGTGAAAAGAATGATCATTTATTAAAGCAATTCTTTTCCGTAAAAATATACCTGACTCAGTGGTAGGAGGAAGTTTAGGAAAGAGGAGAAAGAGAAATCAGAAACAGTCAGTAGTCCAGAGAGGAAGGTGTTCATCAACAGTATATAATCCTGACCGAACTGTGTATCTCTAGGGAACGTTTACTACTGCGCTACACAGCTTTTCTTTCTCAGTCTCACCTTTTCTACAAACAGTGAAGTAAATATTCTTCAGAGAGAGAAATAGTTGACTGAATTTAGCAGCTGAGTTTCCTAACAGGGTTATTGCCTTACAGAATATGTTTTTCTCCCTGTAAGGTATTTTTCCCAGCTTTTGTTTTGGTGTGAAAGAGAATAAAGGATGGGACTTCTATCTAGCTTGCAAAATAGGGTTATTATTCTCTGTCATGCCCTACTGAGCAAACCCAACAATCGCTAAATTAACCATTTGATGGTACTGATGTCTTTGCTGGATGCTCCAACACAGTAGCACATACTCAGTGACTGTGACCAGGACGTGTCTACATTAAAACACACTCCTCTCTCTTTACATGCCTCTCTGAGGATGGCAGAGCAGCGAGCCAGGAACCATCCAAATATCTTTTACAGAACCCATGTTAATGATGAAACAGTGATGATTGCAGCATCCAGAAAATGATAAAAACGCTACACCAATGCAGTCTCATGGAGGTTTTCTTACAGCCTTCATAATGGGGTGAGCAGAACACAAAGCTACCCTGCACTCCCTGCTTTAAGCTGCAATCCTGGGATATTTCTATGCTTGCCTCTCACTCCATTTTAACAATGTCATTTAATTGTATTCTTTCTTACAACTCCTGTTCTCTTAGCCCCGTGCACTGCGGACCCTGACAGACTCAAGCACGGAGGATCAGCTTCTTGCTGACATAAGTCTGACATGACAAAATCACAGAAAGAGATCCACAGACTAAACTGTTTACAGAAATGTCATTTTTTGTGTATAAGCATAGTACACATTTCCTTATATCCTCATCAAATACACACAGTATGATTCATTTAAGAACTTCTCACCATTCACCATAATAGCATTTCCACACACACACACACACCCTTTTTCAATTTCTCTTACACACCATTTTATATTCTAGTCAAACATTGCCTAGTTTTTAGCACCTGATCCAAAAGACAACTCAGGACCAGTTAATCCCCGCCGGTGGTTATATAGCTCACGCACAGCTGATTCAGCTTTCATCAAGGTCAACAAAAATACATGGAAAGACTCCATGGAACATCTCTGTTCAGAGATGTTTTGCCTTGTGTGTGGGAAAGGACAACCAGCTCCTATGAAACAATTCCTTAATCAGTATCTAACGCAACAACCTTTACACAGCCCAGGGGACTCAGGCTTAAGTTTCTAAACGCTGTCATTTACACATTACCATTTCCTGTTACTTATCTTTTTCAGCTTCTGAATTTTTTTTTGAAAGCCCTTCTACTGCATCCCAGGTTGATGAAGAAATACAAGTCATTGAGCCCTTTTGCCTGCTAGGAAATCAGAAGACTTCTAGCATATCTTCCCCACACATCTTTAAAAACAACACTGGAAATGATTAATCGCTGAAGTTTGTTGTAAGAACACAATGTTTTGGTTTTATTGCCTGTTATGCGTGAGCTTTTGAATTAGTAAACAGTGAGAAAGCTGATTCATTTCACAACCAACCATTCCATGTTGGTTGTGTCATGTGGGTAGCGAACTACTGAAATTTCTCCCCTATTTAGGTCATTTTAAATGGTTTGCCTGCATAGGGAGAGTAATCCTGCCCTATAGAACTTCCCTCAGGTAGGACTCTCTCTCACCTTTCTGGATGTCTGTTTGCACAAAACATAAAGGAATTACACATATTAAAAAAAAAAAAAAATGCAGTATGAAAGGAGAGGATCTGAAGAGCAAGAATGTGTTCTAAGGGCTCAGTGACCATGCTGTAAATATTACAGGGGGATTAACTTTAGCTGGGTCATGCTCATGGGCACTTGGTGTATTTTAGGGACATTCTTGGAGCACATCTTTAGGGCAGTTTCATCTAAGTCCAGTTTGTATGCTCCAGCACCACTCTGCAGTGACAGCCAAAGTGTGGTAAGCAAAGACAGCCAGGAAATCCACCACAAAAGCTCCCTCCTGACGCCACTGTAGAGATTTACCTCATCCAGCCAAACATTCTGCTGAGCTGATATGCATACTTTTAACTACATACATGTACATTATCCCACAACCTTCTTTCCCCAGAACCCCATCTAAAAATACTCTTTTATCAGCTCCACAATGAGGCTGAATAAGTCTACTGTCCCTTGACATCTAGCCTGCGGTATTAAAAGTAATGAACAATTTATCTGCTTCCAAGATCTGGCTTGTGAAAAGCTCCACTGACTTTCTATTTTATTTTAGAATAAGTACATCCTGTGGATGCTATCTATGTATAGGATATATACAGATAGAAAAGCCTCTAAATGAATGAGTAATGCCGCTGTTTGAAACAGTCCTTTGTGTTAAACACAATCACACTGAGAGCTCTGGCGTTTCTCTGATAAAAACTCCTCTTAGCAGAAGCATCCTAATCTTTCTGGGGTAGACGTAGCACTCTAATATGAGCTCTTCCTACATCTACAGCTTCTTTAAAAAAAAAAAAATCCTCCCAAATCTAACTAGACAAAAGTAAATGAAAAATAAATAAATAAAACAGAGTGAATGACATTTGGTCCTAGCCCCTTTTTAACTGAATTGAGGGTGCCTGATTGATCATGCACTGTGCTTCTACTTCTCTATACTCCCTCATGAAACACCACAGCACCTCTTGCAGCTTTACAGTCATAAGGATTGCAAACACCTAACTCAACTTGTCCAGGGTGGCCTATTACCTAACACAGCATGTTTAAGATTAATTAGCTATAGTCACCTCCAGCAACCTAAACAAAAAATTTGCATGAGTAGAAAATGGATACATAGTCCTTTGTTGGTGGCTTGAAAACATGCTCAGCTGTAACCATTATTAGTATCAGCTTCAACTCTTCTTTGACTTTATCAGTAGATGGGAGTTTAAGACTGATTTATTAAAACCACCTTCAGGTACCCAAATGTACACTCACGTTTTCAGATTGTCACGTACCCACTGTCTTAACAGACTCCTCACCAACTTTCTCCAGAACTTTTGCCCAGGTTTAGGATCTCACTTCTAGACTGCTACGTTGGACATCATTTTTCCTAACTCTTACAAACAAATATGTCAGTCTAATAATCACAGTGGTTTCCTTCTGCCTAATTCTGTCCGCTTGTTTTTTGAAGCATGCTCTGTTTAACAGTGTTTCCAGGCTTCACTTTGAATGTATTTGTCTGTTCTAGGTATCTGGCCATTGTTCACCCACTGAAACCACGAATGAATTACCAAACAGCAACCATCCTGATTGCCTTGGTCTGGATCGTCTCCATACTTGTAGCTATCCCGTCTGCATACTTTGCTACTGAAACTGTATTATTTATAGTAAAAAATCAGGAGAAAATTTTCTGTGGTCAGATTTGGCCAGTTGACCAGCAGATATACTACAAATCCTACTTCCTCTTCATCTTTGGCATCGAATTTGTTACACCTGTGATTACGATGACCTTATGTTATGCCAGGATCTCTCGAGAGCTTTGGTTTAAAACTGTACCAGGATTTCAGACAGAACAGATCAGAAAGAGGCTTCGATGCAGAAGAAAAACTGTAATGGTACTGATGTGCATCCTGACTGCCTATGTTCTCTGCTGGGCCCCCTTCTATGGCTTCACCATTGTCCGTGACTTTTTCCCCACAATCTTTGTGAAAGAGAAGCATTACCTTACCGCTTTTTACATAGTTGAATGCATTGCCATGAGTAACAGCATGATAAACACAATGTGTTTTGTAACTGTAAAAAATAACACCATGAAGTACTTCAAGAAGATCATGTTGCTCAGATGGAGATCAACACACAACGGAAGTAAATCTAGCACAGATTTCGACCTCAGAACAAGTGCAATGCCAGTCACAGAGGAGGTAGACTGCATAAAACTAAAATAAATTTTAGGCAGCTTCTAATCTCATATATTTTGGAGGGGGGCAGGAAAAAGGAAATGATGCCACCTCAGAAGCTCCTCTCTCATCTGTGGGAATACCCACCACTGGTGAGAGGCCTGAAGAAGCAGCTCAGTGTGGGTTTCCACCAGAACCCTTCTACTGAACTGCTGTAAAATCCCATAATTCAGACTGATGCCATGCATCAGTTTACCCACCTGGAAATTTGGGATGTAGGCACTCGTTTTAGAGCCGTTTAACACTTAAGGAGAACAAGAAAGTCTATGAATGCATTAAAACATATTACAAAGACAGAAGAGTTAACTGCCGCTCCTAGCCATGATGTTTCTTCATTTCTTCTTAATAGAAATCTTTTACTCTCTTGAGCTTATCATTCTACCCTTAAGCTGGTCGGCGACTTCTGCTCAGTGACACACAAGATAGGGAGGATGGCAAAGAAAGCCAATTTTGTTTCATGTCCCTCTTTACCCTCTCAGTTTACCTCTCATGAAGAAGCTCCTCCGAGTCTGCAGACCACCAGCTTTCTATTGTCCAGTGCGTAGCATGCTCTTACAAAAGGCAAACTCTCTCCAAAGACGAATACTGCTTCACAGTCTAGCAACAACCTCAAGCCTCTTCATGTGATACTCAGTTTAAGAATCTGTTATCAGCATTCCGCCCTGTAGTTTTCTCTAGAGTGGTACTCTATTATGTATTTGAAACAGCTATGGATTGTAACAGGGACTGGTTCCCTTCTCTCACCTCCAGGCAGCTTACGGCCAGCTTCTGCTGCCACGAGTCACTGAGCACCTTGCAGAATCACAGACTCAGTCGTAGAGGTGGTGAACAACATCTCCAGATTGCCTAGGCCACCCCCTGCTCTAGCAGGGTTAGTCAGAGCAGGTTGCCTGGGATTGTGTCCCATTGAGTTTTAACTGACTCCAGGGATGGAGACTCCACAGTCTTGCTGGGCCACTGCTGCTGGTGTTCAACAGCCCTCACAGTAAAAGGGTTTTCTTATGGTCAGATGGAATTTCAGGTGTTTCAGTTCATGCTCATGGGACTTGTCCTGCTTTTCGGTGGGACACATAGAAGAGCAAGTTGATGGGAAAAATCCAGGCCTAGAGATCTCACCAGGTCTGTGCACACCTTCAAAATAAAGTACAAGTAGAGCCAAAATAATACAAAGATCTGGAGATGATCTGTCCTGCAAGCAATGGAGACAGACTCTAGCTTCCAGCAAGCTGGTTACTGCCTAAATTGGGTAGCAAATTGTCTGGTCAAATGTGAGGCAACAACGCAAGGCAAGTTCTGCATTGCCTCCCACAACACCATTTTTACTATTCTCATTTTGTGCAGCTCCAGGATGAGTGTTTCTTAGCTGGTACTTGTGATAAAACTGGTGACAGCAGCAGTAAGACATACTCATTTGAACGACACACAAAATATCATGGACTTTTGTGTACTGAAATCAAGCCTTTTCTATCGTGATGACAAATGCTTCCTGTTTTAAAGTATGTGGCATCACCTACTTTTGGACTAAATGGCTTTTGTAAATAATTTGTCTACTTGTGAATATTAAGTGAGCAGCAAACTCTGATAATAAAACAGTGAACACACAGTCAATATCAGCTTTCTGAATTATTTTCTGTGTTTTTCCCTTAGCCATCATTTTTCTACCCAACCGACTAACACAAATTACCCAATTTCTGCTAAAGAAAAACTGCCAGGCCAACCAATTAAATTTAACGGCAAAAGGATATTCAAATCCATTAAAGTGCTCAAATCCTCTTGTCATTAGCTGCTCTTAAAAAATGAATGTTGGAGAGATCTCATAATTTCCTCTCTTCGGGAAAGCCATTGCTGAAATCATTCTTTTAAATGACCTTTTTTAGGGAAATAGGGAAAAGTACTAAATCCACTCATTTCCCACTCTGGCAAAGGATCACAAGGACCAGAGACCTGCAGTATTACATCATCGAGAGCCTTAATGTTAGGATTTCTCCTGAAATCTCATGGTTTTTCCTGAAACTATCTGCCCACATTTATCTTCTGAAAACTGTAGTAGCTATTTGGGGATTAGCTAGCAGTACTACCTGCTATTAGTGTCCTGATATTCCTTCCACCTATTTTTCCTCAACTCTTCTCAGGAGAGAAGAGCCACACAGCCAATAATTTTCCACATCTGGGAATTTACCGCAGGTGGAGTTATCACAAAAAGCACAGCACGCACCAAATAATATAATGCCAAGCAAAAACTAGGGGGAAAAAAAGTTGCTTTAACATTTTGGAAATCGTTGTGAGTGCCCTGTTGCCCCACAAGAGGAAATTCCCCAAATTCCAAAGGGAAGCTCTCAAAAGCATCCCCGAGGGCCTTGAGGTGATAGACTCCTCATGTGCTGTGATGGAAAAAAGTCCTTCATGGGTGTTCAGCAATAACTCCTCAGGGTCATGCAAGAATTGATTTCTCAAAGGCCAAACAATAATTGCATGCTCAGCAGTATTTTTTCCCAGGATAGCAGCTGTTAACTTCTCCAGGACAAAATGCAATGTTTCCCCCAGGGTAAGAGGGAATAGTCTGCTCTACACACAAGACTAAAACTACTCCAAAGTGCAGAGCAGTAACTCTGCCAAGCGGTGCCTGGCATTAACTCTTCCAAGGCAGTGCAAGACTAAATTCTCCTGTGGTCACTTAACAATAAACCCTCCCATACCATGCTGGCTAGGCTCCTCCAGAGCCCCTAAGTGATAAAACCACCAGCACCATGCAACAGTAGACTCCTGCAGGGCTGTGGGGCACAAACTCCTCTGTGTGACGTAGTTCTCTACCTCAGCTTCTTTCCTCTTCCAGTGATTCTTAGCAAGTGATGCCAGTTATTCTTAGCACCTTGGTTTCCCTGCAGTCATTACCAGGAAAAGGTTGCTGGTGCCCCTTGAGCCTCATTTTCCTGACACACCCGTGGCCCAGTAAGGCAGTGCTTGCAGCAGAAGCAAGCTGCTGCCTGAAGTCTTCTCATTTTGCTGGCCTGGTGTGCCCAAACCTGGAGGTCCTGCCTGCTACACAGGGTCAAGCTGTGGGCCAAGGAGGCTTCAGTCCTGACGGAGTCTGGACCAAGAGCTGTGTGCTCAGGGAAGGCTGCAGGATGAAGGACGCAAAGCAGGGTTTTATCTTCCTTGTAGCACATCCCATCTTGGGGAAGCATAAGCAGAAATTCAGTGACATGGCTCAGTTCTGCACCTGCTTCTGCCATCCCCCAGCTCCTGGAGCCAAGGGGAAGCGCAGCCTCCTCTACGTGTCACTGCTCAGCTGAGAAGCTCTTCTGGCCTGGCTGGCCTTCCCATACATCGCCTGCAAAGAGCATGAAAGCAGCAGCTGCTACTGCCCTTGTTGGGGATTTAGGTTTCGACACAACACAGTCATGTTTTGACACTGATGTTTTCCCAGCAGCAAAGCAGTGTTTCAGCCTCAGCCACTGGATGGGGCAGGAGGAAAAGCTGTGCTTTGCCTTTGACTGAATGTGTTGTGAGCAGCACACCCTGAAAGACACAGCCCTCCCAATAGGGAACAGCAGCAGTCCCCCATTCCCTCATCAGGCAGCCAAGCAGTTGCATTGCCTTTAGCCCACGTCTGCACCAACTCCAAACACCCCAAAACCGGGCACAGGATTCACCTTCAGGGACTGACGTCTACTCCCAGACTGAGCTGCAGCAACTGAGAGCCAAGGGCAGCAAGCCCAAGGGCCTTGCATGGGAGCAAAAAACACCACGGCGCCTTATTGTCCCCACACAATCCATTTGGTCTAGGGAGTGACAGGGTCTGGCCCCCTCTGCTGAGCAGGGCTGGCCTGCCACCCGGAACGCACTTAAAAGGACATAAAAAAATCCCTGACAGCGCAGAAGTATGCAAAAGGGACAGGCCCTGACCCAAGTGTCTCCCTTGGGGTGGGGGGCAGGCAGATCCTGGTCTGAGCAGAGCAGTGAAGAAGCAGGGCAGACCCATGCTCCTTAAAGTGACTGTGGGGGGAGGAGAAAAAAAAAAAAAAAAAAAAAAAAAAAAGCTTTTTTGTATCCAATCCACTCACTAGGGAGCACGGCTGCCTAGTGGTGCTGCCTTGCTTCCCTGTCAGGCTGGGTTACCCTGCTGCTTCGTGCCCTTCCCTGCAGAAACACCTCCTCTGCGCTGCACAGCAACCTTCAGCAAGGGAACTGGGAAGGGCCCGCACCCGCCCGGGGCTCTGCTTGCCTGAGCCATATTTACAGAGAGAAAGAAAAGCTCAAGCTGGGAGGAAGGCAGCAACTGCCACGGAGGAGAAGCAGCTCCAGTTGCATGGCAGCAGTGAGGGCTTCAGCAGGAGCTGTGGGATGTGCCAAGGGGGACTGGGGTGCTGCATCCTTCTGAGGACTGTTAGGAGAGTTCAGATGGAACATGCTGTGAATAAAACACACACAACTTTGTCTCCTTTGTGGCTTGTTCCATTTTTAGTTTTAGAAGCAAAGATGTGGTGCTATCGTGGCTGATTCCTGTTCAGCTGTCTCCCTGTGGCACGGCTCCCAGGTGAGGGGTATGAGGGCTGTGGGAAGCAGAGTTATCCAGCAAACACAGGCTCACTTCATTCTGCAGCAGCAAAATCCAGTCTGTGCTCCGTTGCACTGGGCCTGTGAAGAAAAAAAAAAAAAAAAAGAAAAAAAAGAAAAAAACAGCTGTAACTAGAAACCAAAGTGGTGAACCCTGAGAGTTAACAGAGGAAAACAAGAGCTACTGCCAGCAACAAGCACTGACAAAAAACAAGCACGTATTTCAATAAAGCAATAGCTGGAACAGAACTGCGGCCATTGTCCTTCTACCAAAAGAGGATGGCCTAAAGAGCCCTGGCTGGGGTGTTTAGATGGACATGAAATTTTCCAGAGAAAGGATATTTCATGTCCAAAAATAGTTAGGATGCGGAATTTCCCTGAGAACCAACCTGTTCAAGAACTCAGCTTTAATGCTGCTCCCACTTGTTGGTGCCTGACAGCCTTTCCTACAGTGAGAGCACCCTCCAGCTGCCACCTCTACCACTCAGCATCGCACACACAACACGCAGCCCTGACAAGTATCCCTGCTCGCAGCAACTACCTTAGTGAAAAGGCCTCACAGACACTCAATGCCATTTGTGGTGAAAAATAAATAATAATAATAATAAATAAATAAAAAAGAAAGCACTGAATAAAACACCACAGGGCAGAAAAAAAGTAGAATAAAGAAAAGAACAACGCTGCCCTCTCCAGCCCACCAGTAACCCTCTTCAGCCATATCCTCTGCTGAAACCCTGATCTAAAGATTCCACCTGAACTACCATGAAATGACCCTATTCTACTGCGGAGACACGGAGTGCTCCAGTTCGAAAAGTGACCTGAAATACACATCCCAGAACACAAGATCAAGCAACACAAACTAAACTACGGAACCACCAAGTGGATTACTAATACTGAGAATCAAGCAGAAGATTTCCTCTCTCAAAAACATGAAAGAGTAGCAATAACAGGAAAGAAGTATCAAAGATGGTAATAATCACATGCCAATAGCAAAGCTAAGAAAGAAAGAAATATAAAAAGAAGAAAAAAATATGAAAAACAAGAAAGCCCCTTATTCAAGATGAAAATAAAAATAAATAAACACATGTGACTTGCGAGAAAGCCCTCCTCATAGCCTGTGCAATGAAGAACATAGGGAAAGCTTTGCTGAGAAGAGCTCACCAAATGACACAGAGCGAAACGCTCCTTGAGAGCCGAGTACCAAAGCTCACCTAAAACGTGCAATAAGAAGAATCCAACAGACATGCAGAGAAACATTCCTCAGGAGTCCCGGAGTAAAGCACCACAAAAGCCGCAGGATTCCTCCATGTTCATGCCCTGAAGCACTCCTGAAGGGCTGTACTGTGAAGAAAAAAAAACAAGAGCCTAACAATGAAGCACTCCTCAAAAGACTGCACATTAAAAAATAAAAAAATAATAATATAAAAATCAAAACTTGACCAATGAAGCACTCCTCAAGGGCAGCATGCTGAAGCAGTCCTAAAATGCTGCACTTCAAAGAAAACACAGATGGACGAACAATGAAGCACTCCTCAAGGGACACAAAGTGTAAAACAAATCAAAAACGAGATGATAAAGCACTCCTTCAAGGGAAAGAACTGAAAAACAAACAAACAAACACACAAATTAAAAAAAAAACCTGCAGTGAGAAGCACACCACAGGGGACAGAATGTGAAAACACCACATCTGCATGATGAAGAACTGCTCAGGAGAAGTACAAGGGAAAAGCAAACAAACAAAAAACAAAACAACTACACAAAAAACCTGCTCGATTAAACACTCCTCAGGCTTAGTGCAGAGAACAAAAAAAGGAAACCAGGTAGGATAAAGCACTCCTCAGGGGCATTACGGTGAGGAAAAACACCAAACACTGCACAAAGAAGCAATCCCAAGGCTCCACAAGGTCAAAAAAAAGAAAGCTGCACGATGAAGAACTCATGGGACGTGCGTTGCACAAAACACAAGAAGCTGCATGATGAAGCAGTCATCATGGGTAGCACTATGAAGAAAAAAACAAAGGACGCACAATGCAGCGCACCTCAGCGGCTGCTCAATGAAGAAAACACCAAAAGCTGCAAAAAGAAGCTTTATTACGGGGCCACAGCATGAACAAAACATAAAAGATGCATGAAGAAGAAACTCCTCTGGACGCTGGATGACAAAGCTCTCCTCAGGGGAAACATGGTGTGGAGAACCACAAAAGCTGCAGGATGAAGAACTCCTCCAGGGTCACAGGTAAGAAAGCTGCACGATGAAGCAGTACTCTGAGCCTGGAATGAGAAAAAAAAAATGTTGGAAGATGAAGCACTTCTAAGGGGCAACAAGATGAAAACAGTAACAAAAGTTGCACGATTAAGTCCTCCAGGAAAACATAGTGATGAGAACCCCAACATCTGCATGATGATGAACTCCTCCGGGCCGCAGTGAAGAAAACACCAAAACCTGCACGATGATGTGCTCCTTCACGGTCGTACACTGAAAAAAACACCAAATGCTGCACAGAGAAGCACTCCGCAGAGGCCACAAGGTGAAGAAAACACAAAATGCTCCATGAAGAATTACTCCTCAAGGGCCACAAACACCAAAAGCTGGACAACAAAGATCTCCTCAGGGGAAACGTGGTGTGGAGAACCTCAAAAGGTGGACGTAGAAGCACTCCTCTAGGCGCAGAGAAGAAAATAACCAAAGCTGCTCTACAAATGACTCCTCAGAGGCTGCAGCGAAGAAACACCAAAAGCTGAACGAAGAAGCTCTCCTCATGGGAAATGTGGTGAAGAGAACCCCAAAAGCACAACGATGCAGAATTCCTCATGGGCCACACTGAAGAAAACACCAAAAGCAGCACAAAGAACTCCTCTGGACTCGCAAAGGGAACATAAAAGCTGTACGAAGAATCACTCCTCAGGGGTCACAAGGTGAAGAAAAACTTGAAAAGCTGCCTGATGAAGCTCTCCTCAGGGGGAATGTGGAGTGGAGAACCCCAAAACCTGGACGATGAAGAACTCCTCATGGGACGCAGCCAAGAGAACCGCAAAACCTGCACAATGAAGCAATCCTCAGGGCCTGCAAAGAGAAAAGAAACACCAAATGTTGGATGATGAAGCACTTCTCAGGGGCAACAAGGTGAATACAATACCAATAGTCGTATGAAGAAGCTCTCCTCAGGGAAAACACGGTGAGGAGAACCCCAAAAGTTGGACGATGAAGAACTCCTCAGGGCCGTAGAGAAGAAAACACCAAAGATTGCAAGACGAAGAACTCCTCAGGGGCCACAAGGTGAAGAAAACACAAATAGCTTCATGATGAACAACTCCTCAGGGGCGTAGTGAAGAAAACACCACAAGCTGCATGCAGAACTCCTCGGGGCCACAAGGTGAAGAAAACACAAAATGCTCCATGAAGAATTACTCCTCAAGGGCCACGACGAAGAAAACACAACAAGCTGGACAATGAAGATCTCCTCAGGGGAAACGTGGTGTGGAGAACCTCAAAAGGTGGACGTAGAAGCACTCCTCAAGGCGCAGTGAAGAACACACCAAATGCAGCTCAATAAAGAGGCTGCAGTGAAGAAACCCCAAAAGCTGTGCGATGAAGAACTTCTCAGGAGCCACAAGGTGAAGAAAACACACACAGACGATACTGCTTTTCTCATGGGAAACGTGGTGAAGAGAACTCCAAAAGCTGGACGATGAAGAAATCCTCAGGGCCGTAGAGAAGAAAACACCAAAGATTGCAAGACAAAGAACTCCTCAGGGGAAATGTGGTATGGGGCACACCAAAAACTGGACGATACAGATCTCCTCAAGTAATGCAAAGACACTGAAAGCTGCTCAATAAACTACTCCTCAGGAACTGCAGAGCAGAAAGATCAGAAGCTGCACAATAAATAACTCCTCAGGACCACGGTGAAGAAAACCCCACAGGCTGCACAAGGACACACTCTTCCAGAGTCACCCAGTGATGAAAACACCACAAGCTGCACGCAGAAGCTCTCCTCAGGGGCCACAAGCAGCCCGCCGGCCGTGCCTCACTTGCGCGCCACCATCGCTGCAGTGCTGCAGCCCCAGCACACCCAGCACCATGTCACCCACCCCGCTCTGTGACACCTCCGCGCCCTCACAGCCAGGCACCGCCCCATTGGTCGCCTGCCTTGGCGCCTCTGGGCACAGCCAATAGCGAGGCCGCTGGCGCTTGTTGCTAGGCAGCATGGAGATTAAATGGTTAAATGGAGGTTAAGTGGATGCTTAAATGGATGGTTAAAACCATCCGCTGTGAGAATGCACATCTCCTCCTTCCTCACCAAAACTCCCCAGTGACACAGTGCTTTTGCTTCAGCTTCTTGCGGAAGTGCATCTTCACTGTTTGTACAGCTCCGCAAAGCTTCCGCTCTGCAAACTTGTCCGTGGACTTTGGAAGGACCAAGGCCCCCCTACGCAACTCACCCTTACACATCAGCTTCAAAACACTTCTGTTTTCCCGGAAAGTCAAATAGCTTGTTAGGAGCTTCCTGCACAGCTCTTTTCTCCTGCCCTGAACATAAAAGATCATCCCAATCTCTGGCTAGCAGCAAGGCCCTTCCCTAACATGGGGCAGCTTCTGGATTCTTCTCGCAGAACCCACCCCGATGGCCGCCCCGCTACCAAAACCTTGCCATGTGTTGTGGTTTAACCTGGCCAGCAGCAAAACTCCACACAGGCATTCACTCACCCTCCCTCCTCTCTCTCTGGGATGGGGGAGAGAAATGGAAAAGTGAAACGAGAGTTGAGATAAAGACAGTTTATTAAGATAGGAAACAATAATAATAATAATAATAGCGTGTATGAAACAAGTGATGCACAATGCAATTGCTCACCACCCGCTGACCGAGTGCCCAGTCAATCCCCGAGCATCTGGCCCCCCCACCCCGGCTAGCCACCCCTATATACTGTTTAGCATGCCCTCAGATAGTATGGAATACCCCTTTGGCCAGTTTGGGTCAGCTGTCCTGTGTCTGTCCCCTCCCAGCTCTTGCTGCACCCCCAGTCTGCCCACTGGCAGGACAGAACGAGGATCTGAAAAGTCCTTGGCTTGGTGTAAGCACTGCTCTGCAACAATTACAACATCAGCAAGTTATCAGCACCTTTCTCATTCTAATCCAAAACAGCACTCTACCAGCTACTAGGAGGAAAACTAACCCTGTCTTAACTGAAACCAGGACGCCACGGTAACCTACTGCAGAAGGCAAGAGAACTCCTCAATGGTTTGATTTGTTGAGCATCAGTGGAAGGATGTTTTTTCCTGGTTTATAGAAACTGAAGCAACATAAATCATCTAATAACAAGTAGGGGGAAGCTTGGACATAGATCTTCTTGCTACTTTTCATATCAAGAGGGAACCTAAAGAGGATTTTTGAGGCAAACTTCTCCCGTTTTGCAAGATTTCAGGTTTCCTCAAACAGATCACTTTTATGATCCTCTCCGGGAGTACTCTACTCTCACTGGCATCGTGCTTCAACTGTGAGCCAACACAGGGAGAAACACAGATATCCAAAGCAGGGAGAAAATCATCAATAAAATATCAGAAGAGATTCAGTACTGATTTTAAGTCTGAAGGTACTTTTCTCTTTCCCCCTTGGCATTGCTGACAAACTGGTGCTATTATCTTGCCCCTAAAGAAACAAGTCAAAATACCTTCGATACTGTAATCAGATGATGTAGCTACAGGATTGCAACAATGGAGAGAAGGCAACCAACCAGAAGACTTGTACCAGACTTTGGGTGAGGATATGTTCAGTTCAGGTTTCCAGGTGTCTCTTTATATCACTTAGGTAGACATCTATCTACTCACAGCCCTGTGAAATCAGCCCCTTGCATTTACATTCCCACATAACCCAACACTGAAACATGGCACTAGAAATTAGAGTGACTGTTAAGAATAAATATATAGACAACGCTCATTGCTTAATGTGCGCTACATTTCTGATGTTCTGTGCCTGTGTTGCGCTTAGGCCTTCAGATGAGCCCCTGGGGCTCCAAGAACCAAATCAAACCAAACTTATTGTTCTGACTGGGAACAAGGGCTCAGAGGTAAGGAAGACTGTTTATAAAAGGATAAGATAAAGGATATCAAACATGCAAGGCCATGAAATAACAGGAGCCCCTTGGACCCCAAGAACTGGACCAAACCAATCTTATGGCCCAGATTGTGACCAAGGACTCAGAGCATGCGCAGGGAGACGAGGTGAAAAGTTCAGCTCTGATGAAGATGTCTTACTTCATCCCAACCACCACCCAGACGACCACCAGAGAGTACTACGCATGCGCAGAAGGACTGATAAGATCATTAGCATACGAAGCGGGGCTAGGTGGAGCTAGGAAATGAATACGCATAGGTGTGTTGCAAAATTTAATGCATATGTAATATTTTAGGGGATAAAAGAGAATTCAAGCGAGGGAATTGCTGCGCACAACTTTGGTGTGACTATGCCCCATGCTGCCCAGCGCTGAATAAAACATACCTACTTCGCAATATTACTGATTTTGAAGTCCCTTCCATGAATCAACACTGCTTGGCCAACGTCTTCTCCCATTTCTTGCTCCCAGTACAAGAATGAACTGCAATCCTGAACTGCATGTGCTTTTCACATGTTCTTCCTTCAACTTACCAAAAATATGTATTTCAGCTGCTCTGTCCCCTTGTAGAATAGTTGCTCTCTCTCTCAGGGATCACAACAGCCTAATGATAACATGTCCACTTCTCTTGCTCTGGTCTTTACAGCCATAGACTCCACAGTTATTGTGAAATTCTGTAAGCTAGGAAATAATAGAGGTCTTTACCTTCAATTTTAGATCAATATAAACTTGCATCCTTTCCCTTCTAGCCTCCCCGTGACCTCAAAAGAATTTACAGATTCACAGTCTCTTCAGCAGGACTGAACTCCTAAGGAAATGGGGTTTTGGCTATATACTGGCTGGAAAAAGCCTTTGCATTTATGTTCTGGTGTGTATATAGCTGTATTAAATAACACTTCTTAGATTAAGTACAGTTAAAAAAAACACTTCTAATTAAGCATATAAAAAGACTAACAAAAATCCACTTTATCCATCAGACTAAATCGTAGCTCGTAGACATGCTTACTACTAATACTGGAAGCTATGAGGCTGCAAGCTTGAGGAAGTGAGGGGGGAAATTTTAACCTGTTCTTGAATAAAGTCTTTGGTTTATTGTAGTAAAGAATCCCAAACACTTTATTCAATAAGAACCACACGGATGCTAAAGAGAAGCAAAATCATCTGTGTGTGAAATTTATTGCTGATGTCGAACGGCTGATGATGGTACTTGGTACTTTCTGGTCTTAGCTCCACAGGGGATCCATACACTGCTACAAAATATAACTGAAGCTTTTGTTCAACTCACTGCCAAAAGGATATATATTTCCAAGCTACAAGGAATGGTAGCAATTTTACTCTACCCACCATTTTGCTGATTAGGACAGCTGGTTCCTGCTCCACATGGAGTATGAGAAAATGCTGCTTCTATCCAGAGTCGAATATATTTCAAAGATTCCAACTCCTTTCAATTCATTTTTTTACATGTAAACTGCCGGTGTGAATTTAAGGCTTATACCAGTGTAAGTTTGCTAGACCTAGAGATCGAAGTCACTTCTTTAAAATATTTTTACTTCTTTTAGGCAATTACTTCAGAATTACCCTTCCTTCAGGTTTCCCTTTCCCTTAGTGAGATGGTACAATACATAATCCAATGCAAAAGAAGTATGAAGAGAAAAGGTTGTTACCTGTTGGGCTCTGTCCATGGCACCTGGAATGAGAACTGTTGCCCTATATGAAACATAGCATTCGGTATGCTGGCTTTTTCCTATTCTCCTCTTAAAGCATCACACCTTTACCTTAAAAAAGCATCTTGCACAAGTGGGAAACATTCCCAGCATCCTCCATTCAGTAGAGACTACAAAGATCTGAAGATTTTTCTTATTTGTCTTGTCTTCTGATGGTTTTAGCAAAGATAACAGTATTAAGCCTTCACTTCATCTGAACAACGATTTTGTAGGAGCACTTCCTCAGCCTTTAAATAGACAGAATAAAAGCTTGATAAGCAAGATAATACCAGGATTACAATACTCCAAAACTTAAAGGAGTTGATCAGTAGCAAACGTCTCATAGCATTATTAGGGAAACTGCCATCTTTGGAATTTTTTAAGCAATTCGATGTCCACATGCATTCATTTACATTTCAAAGAACAACAAAAATGAGTTTATGACAGAAGCAACTGAAATAATAAAAGAAAGATTCTGCTCATCTACACTAACTGCTTTCAATAGGCAGATTATAAGATTCCACCAAGTAACCTCTGCATCAAACTACCACCATAACTCATGCACTTCAGGCCTAAAAAAAAATCTGGTAAATTCTTTATCCACTTCAAAGTATGATTAAATACTGTATTTTAAATGAAGATAATAAGAAGCACTCTTCTTCAGCTGTCACCTTAGCAAGTATCCATCTATTTTCATGACATATGGCTAAGATGTGTTGGACTGCTGCCACAGTTGTGTGATAGCTTGTGTTAGGCATGGTTTGGCATGCAATCAGTAATCATTATGTAAGAGTTACACTGCCAATGTGCGCACGCTACTACGTGCAATACTGAGTTGAGTAACAGCTCCTTTTTTTATCTTCTGACGGCTTTCATTAGCATAGATTAACAGCACAGACTGGTATATTTGCTCTCAGTCACACCTTCTCAAATTTGGAAAGGGTTGTTCTGAAAAACTAATCTGAAACAGAAAACACCTCTGAGGATTTATTTTCAAGTTGCTTGTTCTTCTAAATTTGACTAAAAACATTAGAAACCTTTTAAATTATCTACCAGCTGCACAAATTTTGAGCTCACAAATGTTACAAATCCAAGAAGATGACTGCTTCAGTTGTGAAGATGAAATGCATTTCTATTTGTGTACACAAAGTATTCAAAAGAAATTGTAGAGTACATATTCATTACATTCTTTGCTTGTTGGTCATCTGCAAATGGCTCGGTTCAGTCTGTTCGCTGCTCAGACATGATTTGTGAAATAAATGTATCATTCATTCTCAGCCTGGCATTTGTTCTCTGTGAATTCATTGTGAAGATGGTCAAATATTCAAGCTGTAGTGTATTGTCATCAGATGCAGATTTTTTTTGACAGAACAATCGTTCTCCAAAATGAGCTTTAAGTAACCAGATGAAAAGCACCCAAACTTTGTTTCATTTGTGCCACTAAAAGCAAAGATGTTGGTTTAGACACACTTCCCCAAAGAAACATGATTCCTAAAATCTGCACACTCGTTCTCATGATTAAATCCTTCACAGTATCTCCAGCTTAGATTGCGATAATCATGTAATTGTTATACAGTTCCTTGTTTCCTTCTGTACATTTCAGAAATACGCAACTATGAGATTTCAAGCCTGCTGAAGTCACATGGGTCACACACTTCAACTGCATCTTCTGTTAAGGCAATGAAGTTAACTCTCCGAGACACCTGGCAGAAATTAAACAGACTTTTCTATGGTTTGACTGGTTCTGTTGTAAACTGCTCTATAATAGGAAAGAAAACTGCTACTGTCTAATTCTACGAAAATTTATCTCTTGTATTCAGAGCCATCAGCAAAAACAGGTCAGGTGCTTGCAAAGATACGGCAACTCCCAGTATTTATGATAGTTGATTTTAGCAGTATGCTGTTTCCCTGAGCAGGACAGGGAAGAAAAAAAAAAAAAAAAAAGAAAAAAAAAAAAAAAAAAAAAAACAAAAAATCCCCAAAACAATATTGCAATAACAAAGAAGGAGCTCTTCAAAGCTTCCTGCTAAATAAAAAGGAAAAGTAGTGTGGGATAAGATTGCTATTGCTAAAACCTGAAGTTTTCTTTAAAAGCTTGTCAGCCTTTCAAAACGAACAACATCAAGTATTTTCGATATAGAAGAGTACTATCCTGAGTGTTTGGAACACTTTAACAATGGAAAGTCTGCCAAAATAGAGTTCATAGCGAGATAAATTGTTAGAATGACTATGGTAGGTTGGTATTAAACAGGATGCAGCCTACGTTCTTCTGGCTTGCCCTTTATTTTCCACCTGAACTGGCAGCATGGCTATACAGCCCACAGACTCTTCTGCATAACAAAGGGAGCATTTATTAGACAGGCTTCAGATACCTGCAACAGCTGGTGAGGTGGCTGCCACCACCAGCATAGGCAGCTGCCCTAAGTAGCAGAGAATCTGTTCCCAAGGCAGCAGCCCCTGTGTTTAGGCTGCAATGTCAGCACAAGTCCCTTGCTGCTATGATGTTACAGGAGTCACATCTGCATGATTAGCTCTTCACCAGATTTATGTGGTAGGGGAGCTATTTATGAACTTTTGTAGGTGAGTTTGATTTCAGATAGCATTTACTTGGTATTTGCTGACACAAACAAGCAACTGAAAAACTATTTTGAGCCGCCATGCTGACAGATGTGTTTCAATGAGACAATTTTATCTGAAAGCAGGGTATTAACAGGTGTACAGACAAACATAAAACATGTATACAAGGATACATTTAAACTACCCATCTCATTCAGTTCTGTTTTCCTACAAATGGGAGGACTATACAGCTTTGGTTCTACCCCTTGCAGAGACAGCCATGATCCCTCTTGCCATCTCTGCAATTATTTGCCTAGTCACAGTTTTCTGACCAGTTTACATCTGCAACTTAGGTAAGTTTTTATACATAGATGCAATATTTGGTTCAGATCCTGGACTACCTTATGGCTAAAGAAGTAGGAAATTAGGTAGATACAGCAAAATCACTCTCCAGTGTTTGGGTAAGAGTCACAAATCCACTGAGCGGTACTTCTGGCAGGAGGTGGTCAGCATAGACTCTGCATTTCAGAGAGAAAAAGGTAATAAAAAAAAACTATGGAGTTGTACACTTAAATTTGTCATACTTAAATGAATCGCTTGGAAAAAAAAAATGTTTTGTCCCAGTACTCTTCATATCACTGTCATGAGAAGTTTTAGGGACTGGAAACCTATTGCAACCGTATTATGTCTCAAAATTACAAGATTCATCTCGAGTAGATATGTATAAGTACCAAAAAAAAAAAAATCAGTAAGGAAGAAAATAAGTAAGGCCTCACTTAATGAGCTCACTTAAACATGTTAATTCATTAGACGCAATAATTCAGAGATCCTGAACAGATTGAGAGACCATGTTTCAATAAGCTGTTCCTTCATCAAGAAGACTGGATGGGATTTAAGTGAATACAAAACCATGATCTTTTTCCAACAAAAGAAGGCAAGATTCAAATCCAGGCCAGAATTTTTCCTCATGAGCCCTGGTATGTAATTTTAAATTGGAGGTGTCACAACAGTAGGCTGCTGGAAGAGTTGAGGCTTGGGTATCAAAAGTTGGTAATACTTCCACTGCAGGAGAAAACAATTGTTCTAACAGCAAGAAGATTAGGAGTAAGAGATCAACTTGATCAAACCACGTATGGTCTCTAAGAAATTAAATACTTCAAAATTATACATAAGTGTATTGAAACTGCTGCCTAATTACAGTTGACATTTTAAAGCTACTACTGTTACAGCCAATTACAGGTTAACCTCATTCACTTTCCTGATGTGTGTAGGCCCATCTAAACGTTCAAGTTAATTTACAGTTTATTCATTTCTCTTTGTATTATTTCAAGAAAACTAACCAGTACTGCTTCCAAAGAAAATACGTCACTGATTGAACCAGATACAGAGAGCAATTGGCTTATGAAGTTCAGGCAATAACAGGATCCATTAGTGAAAATTAATTCCATTCATTTCAGATTTCTGAATAGCTTCTCATCATGTCAGCTTACCATGTCAGGCTGCTGCTATATCCACATGCATTAACTGAAAAGGTTAATCTGTGTTCTTCAGCAAACTTAATACAAAACTTTAATGGAAGCAGACAATTTTTAAGTTATTTTTTTTTCTTATTTCATATAATGTATTCTCCCCTAAAGTACAAATAGACATACTTGAATTCCTAATTATCTTTTCCTCTATACTTAAGAGTGTCTGGGGAAATATCCTGCCATTAGTAATCAGATTCCAAAGGAAGGATTTACATTCCTTGTCAAAGTTATCAGGATCTCTATCTAAGGGCAGATAACCAGCTATCTTATTGATTAGAAATGTATATTTATTGGGAATTTCAATTAAAATAATGGTAATAATCACCCTATAACACTGCTTCAAAAAAATATTTGTATCCTGAGAGCTTCCTTTGCCTGAGGAAAAAAACAAAACAAAACAAAAAAACAAAACAAAACAAAAAACTTACCCTGTATTGCACAATTGTAACGGATGTGCGATCACAACAGCTGTTTTCCCATAGTTATCAATAGGTGGAATCCGCCCCGAACCAAAGAAATGGTGAAGATTTCTTTCCATAATACAAGAAGGTTTGTATCGACATCCTTCTATGTAAGCTACAATTCTCCAATAACGATTCACTTTCTTAAAACTTGCCTGTTGTTTCAACTAATGAGCACAGGAACACACTGAAGAATTCACTAACATCTCACCTCACAAAGACCAAATTGCTCATAGGTGTAAACCAACACAAGACTACAGGATACAGCCTTGTTCCCATTGTACACCCACAGCACAATGGATTGGGCTAATAATTCAGATTAGAATGAACTATTTTCTGCAGGATTTATTCCATCTCAAACACTTCGCAGCACAAACATACAGGCAGTTGTGCCAGGAAGAGACCAAGGACAGCTCTTGGCAGCAGTATAATGCTAAAATCTGTGAAACTATTCCAGTGGTACAGCCTGCAATTTATATATTTTTTTTTAATCTGTATTATGCTCACAGACACCATACGGTTAGGGAGAATTCTCCTACTTTAGGAAGCACCATCCTAGTGTGGAGCAAGAGTGCTGTAGAGGAAAGGACTGCAAAAGTCATGAGAGGGCCCGCTTCATCCAGCTGCTTTAAATAAATGCAAAGACAATCCATACTTTGTGGAACTTAACAGCTGAACTCAAGACAGAAGGAGAGGGGCATTCTTCAGAACACCTCTTCAAAAATTCTAACCACACGTGTGCTGGAAGAAAGCACCAACAGAAAATTAGCCCTTAATTATTTGATCATCTTCAAATTTGTTTCAACTTAGGAATTAAAAAGTGTTTTAATGGCTGAGTGTACTGAACATTGCAGTATGCTTTCTGTGAAGGTGACTATTTCTGAGAAGAACATGATATATGAACACAGAAGACACCCACAACCTATTACTAATGCAGGAATTCTTCCACTCCAGACCCTCCCAGTCTGTGATCACACTGCACTCCCAGAGTGAGACTGCAGACCATGTTTTCTCTGAGGGCAGGCTTGCATAGTTCTGTTGGTTTCAGTGGCCATGCAAGGAACTTAAACTTAGGAAAAAAACTTAGAACAGTTCAAAAAAGAAGTCACTGAACGCATATTAATATAGAAGTACTTAATCGGAAAAAAAAAAAAAAAATGGGACTATTTCAATGTTACTCTAAGGCATTTGTAACAAGTCACAACATTTTCCTGTTACTGGGCTGTAGTAGTTTTGTGCAGACTAAGACAGTCTAATTCAGTAAAAGATTGGGTTCTATGCAGTAATTTTATGAAGGGATGTATGTTTACTAATATCAGTCTAAAGTAACAACCTGTATTATTTAAGTATGACACTCATAGAATCATTGCTAATGGGTTTTGTCTCTTCTGGGCTTCATTTTAGCCATTTTACTTTTACTTTCTTATAACTAGGTGCAGAGACTTTAGGTCTGGTTTCAGATGGGTTGATGGGGAGGAAGAAAGTTTTGCATCCATTTTTTCCCTGATGTTTGTCCATTCATACTATTTTCTATCACAGTATGGTCCTTGACTAAGCAGTTTCATCCAGCTGAGAAGTAATGCCATGGTTCCCTAAAATACTATAGTTCATATCCATAAAGGATTTATCAGTGCTACAGAGAAAGTTTGCTAGTTCTATAGATTGAGTGGCTTTTACTGACATGGACCGTTACTTTTCAATATCAAGTCAAAAGCTTTTTTGTACCGCACTAAGCTCTGCCTTACTAAGTCTGGATAGAGCAAATTACTTGGATAGAGCAAATTATTTTTTAATTTGAATGGAGGCAGGAATACAGGCAGAAAGATATAGAGTCAATGCATGTGTTATCTTTCGTATTCTTTGTTACTTCAAATGTTCGTTCAGAAACAGGAATTTTTCATTAAGGTAGGCTTCTGCTTCATTTCTTACAAATTATCTTACATCTCAGATGAGCAAGCAAAGCCTCAGGATAACTTAGAGGTTTCAAATGAACCATAACAGCATTAATCTACACAAACTTAATTTGTCACATTCTGTTTTAACAACCAAGGCATAAAACATTTGATGACTTTTTTTTTTTTTTTAATTCAAATCAGATTGAAATTCCTCCCAAAGCAGTACTAATATACTTACAGAATAAACTATAGGCAGAGTGGCTCTAGACTCAGTCCACCGAATTGTAGTGCATACCTGACTGACTGAAGACACTGGATAACTTGACATTTAAGTGTCTGGTAAGTGTCTGAGCAGTGTCATCTGTACCTCAAACTGAGTAGATTCTATCTATATTAAAATATCTTGGAGTTACCAGTTCATTGATCTAGAATGATAAAAATATAAACTGCTGGTTAAGGAAAATACAAAAGCAGCAAGTACTCTTATCTTCAGTTACCCTTATACAACAGCTTTCACCATGATTTTTTCAGTCCTTAAGTATCAGTGATAAACCTTTATCTATCATGCACCATCATGAACTACTTCTAGAACTACTAAGTAGAACCAACAAGGATGCTATAACTGCAAAAAAGTATTTTTAAAATACTGCGAAGCCATATTAAACAGGTAGGACATTGCTACAAACAAAATTTACTACAAAATTTCACAGAGCCAAACAGATATGCTAACCATGCTGAATTTCAGTATTATGCATCAAAAAAGCACCCCAAATTAACAAGGCTTCAGTCTTCTGCCCTGAAAAACACTAAAAAGTTTTAACTCAAGCTCAGCAAAGTTGTAAACACACTGAGGGCAAGATCTTCCAACACAGCCTTTAAAAGTCAGAGACACCGTTACAAGTGTTTCCCACAGTATAGTACAAGTTTAATTGTGCAAAAATACAGTCCATTAAGATTTCAGCTTTGTTGTTAACTGACCACAGTTACAGTGATGTACATGTACTGAAACTGGTACTGTAACTGGAGCAAATACACCACAAGTGGTGCTGGGACATGAGCAGAGGTTCAGTACCTTTAGATACTGTTCTGAAGTTATTTAGATAACCAGTATTTAACTACCGTACATAACGACAATCAAAGAAAAGACATCTAAAATGAAAGCTAGTAGCAGATTAATGAAATTTAAGGTTACACTAACTGTAAAGGACACATAATATGGCTTAGAGAGATTTCCCGAGTGATGGCCAAGACAGCCTGCAATACGGCAGGTATGAAATCTAGCTCCTCTTCATTCCAGTATATAATGTGTTTCAGCAAAAGTAAAGACCTCCTAATGTCACTATTTCAAACACAGGAAGACAAAACATTACAAAGCTTTAAAATTGTGTTTCAAACTGACAGCCTAGTGGTGTTGGAAAAGAAATAACTGAGAATTTTCTATTTTTAAAAAGTCCTACTGCAGCTGACACACAATATAATCCCAGAGCTGAATCATTTGGCTCACCACTTCATAAAACAAAAATATCACAAAATACACCCAAAATGAATGGTATTGCTGAATCCCCTTAGCCCTGTTAAAATCTTCCTATAGTGCTGACATCACTGAGAAAAAAAGTTTTAAAAGCAATTCCTCTCCTTGCACATTTGAGTTTTAACATAACTGGATCAGATATTCTTAATTTTATTCCGTGCAGCTACTTTTTGGTCTTAACAAATCTATGTGCTTCTTTCACAAGTGTTTCGACATCTTCATTATCCTTGTCTTCTGAATTTGGTTCCCAATCAGAATCTTCATCAGTAGGTTCATACTCCTCTTCCTCATCGTCTATGAAGCTGTCATTAAGATCGTATTCATTTGGTTCACCATCATTGTCACTGTCTTCCTCCAAAGTCCTTTTTCCTGTAGGGACAGAAAAGTAATAATATATTAATGAATCACAAATGTAGAAATAAGAAGACCATCCAGAGACCATCTAGTTAACCTATCTCTAAGAGGGAAAGAATCAACTAAAGCACCAATTCTGACAATTTTTGGTTAGATTTTCAAAACTGTCATGAAATATTTTACCACCTCTCTCCGATACCTACTGCAGTGCTTATCTGTCCAGAAAGCTTTCTCTAGTGGCTTAAATCCAAGTTTCTATTCACAGTAAAGCCAGAAGCTTACTACTTGTCTCTTTGTAGTATATTTTATTTAGTGTTTCTCTTTTTTAAAAAAAAAAAAAATCTAGGCTACACTACCTTTGATTTTCTCCTTATCTGTCATGCTTTCTGTACATCTGATCTTTGATGCTCTTTTCTGGAATCCAAGTCATTCTCTTATACAGTCTTCTAACCTTCTATCTTCAAAACTTACCATTTTGCAGTGAATTTATTTACTTTCTGTCCTCATACTATTTCACAATACCCTGTATTGGCAGGAATCTAAGACTAACAAACCTCTCTTTACAAGGAATGGATGCTGCTTGCATCACATTCCCAAGCCTTTTTTGGACAGCTTGTCTTGCAGTATTTCTTTAATTGTTCAAATATGTTGGCAAATTCACCCATCTAAACCAATTCTGCTATTTGGAGCACTGATTTGGCAGCAGCTTTGTACACACACTACCATGGCAGTAGTGCATTCTCCTTTTTTTTTTTTTTTTTTTTAATCATCAGCTGTGAACTTGCAACAAGTTTATTCCCCTGCTTCCTGATTTTGATAGACATGCTTATTAACATGTTCTACAAGCTTACAGTATCTCCCTTTTCTTACATGTGCACAATTTCTCATTAGTATGCCAATCATGTTATTCTGCCCTTAAATCATATCCCTGAGTAAAACCATATTCATTCCTCTCCTCAGCCTCTGTACGTTTTCCTTTATCTTGTGTAGAGATAACCTGTCAACAATCTCATGAAGATAATTTGTCTGTTGTCGTTCTGTTAATTTTTGTCATCTGACATATGAAATTATAGATATTTTTCCTCAGCTGTAGACCCCAATCCAAATCAATTTTTATATCAACTGTAAGTATTTCTTTGCAACCTGAGGTCAAAGCCCCAGGTACTCAAGCTGTGTACATGTGGTGATCAGAAGAGAACATTATCTTGCGTAGTTGGATCCCATCCTCCATCACTCGCATTTTTCTCTAGGGGCAACATTAGTATTCTAGAATTACGTTACTGTCTGATTAGCGTTTTATCATCTCCAGTAATTCTCATCCAAGGACTCCTAAAGCATTTACAGCATTAGTCAAGTCTCTCAAAGATGCACTATTTTATGGGTAAATTGTGTTATAGAGACACTGAATGACCTCCTAGACTAACATCAGGTATATGTGACAGCCACAGACAGAAATCGAGAAAAGTTCCATGGCTAAAATTTACATTCTTTGAATGACCGACTGTGCACAACCTAGCAGAAAATCCGGAAAACGCCAACTGGCAATATGAGCTGCAATCCAATATAATGCTTGCTGGTTTACTGTCTATTAGACTTCAGATGAAATTAATCACTTCCATGTTTACTCATACCAGCAGAACTTCTTATAGGAATCCCAGCCCACCGTCTTAGAGAATGAATCATCTCAAAGTAGGGAACTTCAGAACAAAGATGCTAAATATGGCAAGACCAAAATCCATCTTTTCAGACTATACTTACAAAAATAAGCCCAAGACGGTAGGAGCATAAGTACGGTAGGAGCATACCGTATTTTTCCTCCCTGTAGGTCAATGCTTTTAGATTCTTGTAGTGAATAGTGCATTTCTTTCCGTATCTTTGCACTCCACCTCTTTATGTTACAGTTTAATTCAGCCCTAAAGCCCCCGAAGCAGCTCATTAAACACAATTCCACCTTTTCTCTGATACCACATTTATAAAGACGACATTGAAACTTTCTCTTAACAATATAGGCTCCATGGGGAGACAAGCTTACTGATCACTTCTTAAAAAAAAAAATAAAAAATCTGGAAGTTAGCTGCTTAGCTTGCTGGAAAAACTAGAAAGATATGTGCAAGAGAATGCTGCACAATCCACAGCAATAGCATGTCATTCATCTAGATACTGTCACTTTAGTGTTAACGATTTAGTGACAGCACCAACTCTTTTTTCTTCTTTTCACTTTCTCCCTTGCATTACAGCTCCCTTGGATTGTATCTCACAACAAAGATCTCATTTCCAACAAGCAATATGCAATCCCTTTGGTGGCAATTAGCCGAAAGACATTAAAAACTAAACATGTCAAATGTCACATAGTATCCTTTCTTCATGTCTGCTGGAATTTAAACATATTTGCATGGAAATTAATTCTGCTCTACTCAACAATGCAGTAGTGCCACACAGCATGAAATAAAGGTTAATGGAGCCCTGTCTGTCTGCGTGACCTTGCATGGCTTAATGTGGCTGCCTCAGATAAGAACTTACTGAGCATAACCTTTTAAAAGCTTTGCCCTAAAGAGAACCAAGCAAGCCAGTCAATTAAGACTTTGGGGAAAAAAAGTCAGCATTAAAAACAGTATTTTAATTAGCAAATTCCCTTTTGCTCCCTGTGCAGAGAATATGATTTTTTTCCTGGTTCTTATTTAGTACAAAGAGTTGATTTTCACTTCCATGTTCAAGTTTCATGAGTTCACAAGGTAACTCTTTTCTATATATAGCCATTCTTGACTGGCCACATGCTGGGAGGCATACACATGGTATCTACAATTCCTGTAAGGAAAGTGAAGAATGAATATCATTAGACTTTCAGGCTGCTCTTTAAAGCTCACTTTTAAATTATTTTAGAAAGCTTCACACATGGAAGCTGAGACAAAGGAAGTCTGGAAACAGACCTGAAGGACTTAAAAACCTAGAGTTTGTACACATGAATTAACATTGTTGGCAGCAGCAAAGCAAGCTAGGTGCACTGCTGGCAAACAGAAGCTATATTTGGATAGAGTATTATAGTTTACATTATAAAGAGAGCCTGTGCTACTACATAATCCCCACTGAAGACCTGAAACTGAAGAAAGAAGGACACGTATGTAGTCTACAGCAAAAGCTGCCCCCAACCCAAAAGCATTAACCTTCTTCTACACTTCAGCCCTAACAATACAGTATCTCACTTGAAACAGATACCTCAGAGTACATACAAGAAAAGCTCATTAGCACATGCAGATACTATTTGATAGTTAAAGGCCAGTGCAACACAGAAGGAGTATATAAAGGTTTGAAAAGCAATCACTCTTTACAGAATCTTATCTAGTTGTATATGAAGTATCAGGTCCTTCTATCCTATTACAACCCTTATATGTACGGAAAGAGCATACAATTGAGCTATGTCTTTTTCAAAAGTGAAACATCAGTGACTTCCTGTCTGCTTCCAGAGAAGTACAGGTATGCTCATCCAGGTAGCTTAGCATAAATTGAATTTCAGCACTACCATTTGTAAAAAAGCAAGCAGGTTTTACTGAAGTGAAATAAGAGTTTTGTCTTCGGGTAAGTATTATCACCTGTAGGATTTTTAAATGCCTGAAAAAACAAAGCATGGTAGACATGGATGCGCCCATTCACACAATTAGAAAATACTAACCATTCTTTGAAGTTTGCTGTCGGGTTCGTCTTTCAGTTCCTAATGAAACATAAGTCACTAGTGAGGACAGAGTACAACCTAGTAGCAGCGTCATTCAGAGAGACTGTTACAATAAGCAACCGATCTATTAAAACAAACACTGCAATGAGTATGCCGTGTTCACAAGTATGAGCACCCCCAATAAAAAACTATTATGTATTGAATGATTCCTGAGAGATTCACCAAATCAACTTTTTCTTGCAATTATAAACCATTCCCTCCCCAGAACAATCTCATTAAGAGTGTTATTATTAAACAAAAAATTCAAGTACTTCAAACTATTTAAGCATTTTACACCATTGCTTCAATAAATGCAGTTTACCTTACTACTATTGTAATCCCAATTGTTTAAGTAAACTACATTATCATTACATGTCCATAACTGTTCTGCCACAAATTCTTCTTTATTGCACTGGGATTTCACATGGAAAAAAACTTCAAGTGCAATACTCAAAAAAACAATACAAAAACGCAAATTTCAATTTGAATTCTTTAAAAACGCATAAAGCATAAACAGAATAGCTCTATATTTTTCAACAAGTATAATTACTAAAATAGGAAAGACTACTACAGTTCAGAATAATGAATCAAATTTGGTTTTAATTATATTAAAGGAAGGAGGCATTCTTGCTATTTTTACTTTAGAGCATCACAAGACTTTGAAATTGTGTTACCCCAGAAGTTCCTATCAAAATAAAAATACAAAGCAAGAATGAAATCTCAAGCTAGAACACTCTTTGCAGCTGAAGCATTTCAGTGTACATATTTTGCTATCCCCATAGCGAAAACACGCCCACAGGAGAAAACAGGAGAAAAGCTGTAAAAATAATTTATTGCAGTATCCATTCTAAATGTTGAACACTTCGATAGTACCTATGCATATTCCCAGTTTTCATTCTCATACTCCAGATCTCAACAGAGGGGAGAGATCTGGTAATATCACAGTATAACATGTTTCATTTCCATTAAAACCTACTACATACATGAAAATATCCAGATGCCACATGGGTGTTTTTTTTCCCCAATATCTAAGATACAAGAGCATACAAACCATGTCAACTCTTTAACCTATCTCGTCTCACTTCATTCAATAAACACTTGAAGAAGTGAGCGCAAGTCTGAAGTGGCCAAGCAACCTTCCTTATCACAGACAATGGCAAGACCTCAAGCTTAAGAGCAGCAAGAGTGCAATGCAATGCAGAGTAAGTTGCAAATAGTGTTTTTCATTTACAGTATCTTACAGCATTGTAGTCCAAAGTTTTTGTATCCATTGCTGGTTTGTTCCCCCACATACACGTGCTTTGAATTCTATTGAACAAGGTGTGATATTACCTGGAGGTGCAGTATGCTTGTATTCCAGCTTATGCTGTGGATTCTTCCTGCAAATAAAACAGCAAAAGCACGATTTGTCACTGGAGGCCCAGACCTCCTTGGTATTTTATGCATATAGTCATAGATCAGAAAGCAGTGAAGGTCCTGAAACGAAAAAACTCATCAGCAAATTAAACAGTTTGGGAAAGCTGCAGCATTTGGAAAGAACTGATTGTCTTGAAGGACCACATGGGAAGGCCACAGGAAGAATTACTCCTTTCTACAGTATGCTGCTGCAATCCATTAAGTTCCATTGTAACTTTGCATTGTCTCGTACAGAAACAATAGCATCAGAGCAATGAAAAAAAATGTGAAGCCTACATGCTCTTCGACCTCCAGAACATGCTCCCCTCATTCAAACTGTGACTAACACAGGTAATCAATACGCACCCATTTAACTTGTCCACACCCCTCCTAGAACATTTATCCAATGTTGGGTAAAAGAAATTCACTTAGTTTAACTTGCATTGTGCTTACCTTGTTAGCATAATACAGGCTTTTCTCAGGACTGCATACTAAAATAGTTTCAACCCCATTTATTTTTGCTCCGAAAGTTTAGATGTTTCTAACTTTTTAAGCAAACCAGTTTAGTTACGTTACTTTCTGCTTCTGAAAATAAATAGCAATTAAAAGACCACTATTCCAAAATGACACTCCCTTTGGCACCCCCTGAAACTTGAGATGAATTAATACAACTGCAGCGTGCACGTATTTTACAAAATACCTTTGCCACAAAGACTGCCTTGTAAACCCATTTGCTTATGCGTTTTATTCTTCAAAAGAACAGGATAAAGTTACTCTTCAGTTTAAAAAAAAAGAAAAAAAAAATCTTACTTTTGTCACTGCTTGTGACAAATTCAGAAACTTCAACCAGATTTATAGCTCTACAGGTACTGCCAACCTGAAGTAAATTATGTATGCATTGATATTTATCTGAATGAAAAATGGAAATATTGCTTCCGACAAAATAGATGGTGCAGAAAAAAACTGCCTATTTCAATGTTTTATTACTATCATCAGTATCAGACCATTCAATCCTAAATCATGACATCATGTTTAGATCATTCTCTCAATTACACTCACTTCAAATAGTAGCCAATAGATAAAGACAATAAAAAAATATATGAAAAGTCTTCAAACTTCATCTGTTGGTAAGTTTAAAGAATTAGCATGGTTTCATGGATGCCTCATATTCTCTACCCCAAAAGAATTAAATATAGATCAAGAAGTCATGAATTTATATATAGCACAGAGGTTGTCTTTTCTCTGTGTTTTGCTTCTGGCTAAGTAACCACTGCACTGCTGAAAAGCACATCGGTAATTTAATTACTGGCATAAATTCAGATTTCTTACCCTACGACAAGGAAGAGAAACTTTTTTTTCTGCATTAGCTAAATGTAGTATTGCTTTAAAAAAAAAAAAAAAAAAAAAAAAACACAACTATCCTCTTTTTGTTGCTTTTCATAAAGCCACTCTTTAGTTTTATCATCATCATGTTTTCTGGAAGAGCTGGTAGAAAATGCTCAGATACGATCTCTATTAAGAGCAGCTGTAAATTTCAGTATGCTGTCCTAGAAGTGCTGTTTCCTCAGAATATAGGCTTTTCTCCGTTCTGTCAACTACACAGTAGCCATTAAGATTCAGATTGAATATTAAGAACAATTTCCTTACCATGAGGGTGGTCGAACAGTGAATCAGGCTTCCTAGAGAGGTGGTTGATACCCCAAGCCCGTCAGTGTTCAAGAGACATTTGGATAACGCCCTGAACAACACACTTTAACTTTTTAGTTAGCCCTGAAGGAGTCAGGCATTGGACTTAATGATCTTTGTAGGTCCATTCCAACCCAACTGCTCTAAGATCTGCTAAATAAAGGCATAAAATCTAGACAGTAAAGAAAAAAATGTAGTAAAACTATATTCTTCTAAGCACTGCTGATTTTCAAAAAAAAAAAAAGTGCAACACAGTAAACCATAAACTGGATTTTATTGCTGCTACCTGAATTATGCTTTCTAACAAATACGGATTAAAACGGAGCTTTTGTATAGTCTCAACATGCTTTATCAAAATTTCAACTAAAAAATGATAGATCACGAAAAACACGTAGGAATAAGTTGTTTTTGTAAAAGAATGGTTAGCTATACAATGAGGAGTGAAAAGGTTCAATTTCTATGCTACTGAATACTTTACAGAAATCAAGAATTCACGTCTACTAGGCTGAAATCACTACCAAATGCTTTGCAAATATTTTGCTACTTTGAAAGTAGCAGTCTATCCACAGTAAACTTCGGAAAGCAGCAAGAATTTAAGAAGAGCCATAATAATATACTACACTCAAGAGTTAACATCAAGAATTACTCGTTACTCTAGCATCACTAACTCCATGGGAGAACAGTCTTACTCTATAAAATACAGAAAACCGTTTACTTACTGCTTCTTACCTATAACAAGCTGTTCCATACGGACATTCAGGACGGTTATCATTACCTTCAGTTAAAAGATCTGTTTCATGATAATCATCATCATTAGGGTGACTGAACTGCTGAAAGTGAATGGGATTCTTCCTGCAAAAGATGAATACGTATATTGAGAACTGACGGTTTTGTTTAAACATGACAAGTGGAAGTAAGAATGGCATTATTGAATAAGAGGCAACTTGTTTTTCTATCATTACATATATAGTAACTTTTATTGCTTAAGCTTTATGCAGACCCACTTTCAGGATAACAGAAGTTAATTTTTGTCTCAGCACATGCTCCGCAAGAATTTAAAATGGAAATTTTCCTATTTGCCCTCAGTTTTTAACTTTCAGATCCCCAACACATGCACAATCTACTGAAGTAACCATACAGCATGAATCTTGCTCAGTGGCTGACTTGTAAAGTCATGACTCCCTGTGGAGCTACAGAAGCTTTATAGAAACCACTACTGAAGCCTCAACTTGAGTCGGAAGGGCCAACGCATAGCAACTGCAGAAATGAAGACTCTCTGCACACTTGGGAGATTCTGTATAGCTCCAGACAATCTGTCTCAACTACTACTTCTGTTGCATATGCAAGTTATTACTCACGTGAACACCACCACAATAGGAGTAATGTCCACGCGACAGTACGTTGACCACATTGTCAAGACTGCCTTGGCTATGATGACTTTTTTTTTTTTTTGAGGTATCCAATTTTAATCTGAGCAATAAGGACAGGAACGTGTATGGTTAAGACCTAAGGGCTCTGCACAGCTCACATTGTTGAGACTCAAGCTGAGTCTCAACAATGTAAGCAAGGAGAGCACATCCTTTTGTTCCACAACACTTAGACAGTTCAATCCACAACCAGCAAGTGGTGAATACACGCAGATCACTGAAAGAACATTTTAACTGCTTCTAGTCAACAGGTTTGCACGCACACCATACAAGACAAGGCAGCTGTAAATGTCACTTAGACAACAGTCAGCTTTATAAAACTTTAAGGGGTATTAAGAAGAACACAGAAAAACAAGTAACTTCATGAGAAATTAATTTAACAGACCAGAACACACTACAAAAATTATAAAGTTCACATACTGTTACCACAAGCAAATCTACTTTTTCCTTATGATTTCTTTTAGAAACCTTTTCCAAGCATAACTTTTAAACGCAGGGAATATGAGATATTTTAATAAATGATTTTCCGTAAGACTTCCACAAATACTTCAGTGATTTACCATACTAACTCCTTGAGTATATAATCTTCAATGTGTTTGTGCAAGTTATTAAAGTGAACTGCTTGCCTCAGGCAAGACGAATAACAACTTTAAATTGCAGGATATTTACTGTTTTAATTTATACTTGTTAGAGCTGCATTCATAAACAAAACCAGGGAAAAAGCTAGCTGCATATAGAGCTTCCCAACTGTTCACAAGTATTCTTTTCTTTAAATTAACAAATACCAGCTACGAACTTCATATGGAACAGCTGATGTTCATTTCAGTATTTCAACTACCACCATAAGAAAAGAAAAATTGGTCTGTTACAGCTTTTGCAAAATCATTAGTTAAGCACTGTGAGCTTTACTAGCCATTCAGGCCTCCTTCTAGGTATTTGAAGAAGATTAGAAATTTAGCATCAATACTTTTAGACCCCATTTGCCTGGTATCTTCCACTCAAGGTACACAAAAAGCAACTCTTCAATGAACTAATTATGAAAAAATACAGCATCCCTTGGATATATTTACATAGGTGACAGTTTTCTCATCATGGTCTTTTCTGTTGATTTCTGCAACCTACAGGATAAGTAAATACTGTTTGACTAGAAATCATTGCAAGGTTGCATTTACTTGCCACTTATTCCAGTATGAGTTTGCAGGAAATGTCACTCATACCAAATTCAGGCCTTACGGAGCTGGCTGCTCATTTTTCCCACTTAAAAATAAATGGGATGAAACCAAATCATTTTACTTGCTCTCGTTTCTAAATGCATAAAGCTAAATTAATAGCAAAATTTGCAAGAACTTAAAGTCACTTGAATCATAATTAATCTCCTCAAGGGAATATGGAAGCAACTAATGTTCTGTGAAACATTGTGTGTTTTTTTCTGTTAAATATTTTCTGTGAAATATTTTGTGTTTTTTTCATTGCATTCACCAAAGAAAGAAGGCCTAATAGCTACCACTTAGACAAACTATTGTATTTTAGGAGATGTGCATTTCCTTTCAAAGTATTTCTTCAAAACCTACTTGAGCAACAAAACTATTTTGCTCCTTATTAAAATAAATCCAAACAAACCCCAAAAGAATAAGGGAAGAGGTAGGAAGAAAAATGAAGGGGTTTATATGTACATCCCGCTTATTAAATCCTTAGGCTTACGATTCTTCGGGGCGGTGGATCATGTTTCACAAATTGTGTTACCTGTGGAGCATCTTAAACATGTTGTACTTCAGATGCTCAGGATTAGTACAAACATCATCTTTTATCTTACCTTTACCTGTATAACTTGTGCTTATTCCACTCCTATGCGTTGTCCAATGATATCTACCAAAACAAATACAAGCAGAGATGTGCATAGCTTGTGTAAAGTCAGCATCCCATCTCGCAAAAATCTAGAGCTTACATGCACATCTCTTCCCTTTTATTAAGGGTTCCATTTGTTTTGAATTTATAGGCACTAGATATTTAACCTGCTGTAATATTTAGATATTACAACTAAACATGCTACAACTTGAGCTGCACTGCTATAACTGCTCCCTCAATTTATGCTTAGATTTTGGATAACAGTTTAGAGAAAGGCCTGCTGTACGCTGGAAGGAGCAGCATTAGGTCAAAGCAAGAGCAACAAGTAGGCAGGACACAACAGCCAAGAAGGGCAAAAGGCCACGAAGCTGTCATCACCCGCAGCTCGCTGCGCCATCACCCTTGTCCATTGATTGTCTGGCAGCCTCTTTGGAATCCACTAGCTTATGGAAATGGCAAAGAAAAACTGCCAAGCTGGAAGGTACAAATATGTCAGCCTAACCAGAAAGCTTTTGGAGTGGATCCAACAGCAGCCAGGTTGCTGAGGCATATATACTGCCTAAAAGCATATTTTAAGAATAAAGTTATGACAGACTTGCATCCTCATAAACAGTCATATTAGCACACCCCACAATTACTGCAATTTTGCTACGCTTCACAGGAGCTCTGAAGTTGCAATGCAGAAAACTATGCAAGTAGAAACGACAAGAATCAATGAAATTGTCTTGAGCACAAGCTGAATATTGCTCAGTGAAATGTTTAGGTCAGCTTTTCATCTGTGCAACTACCAAAAGTAACTTAAAAGTTTTTCTACAAGTCAGAAGATGGGTTTTCTCCCATATCTCACTTTTCATAATCACAGGGGCACCATTCACATAGGACACACCTCAGGTTTATTTTCTCAGCTGCTACAGAAACTGGTAGAAAAGATGTAATGGATTGCCAGCACTAGTTATAAAGCCATAGAATTCAAGCTTGGAGTTATGCCACAACTGTGCACATGTACTATTTTTCAGTTCCAAATTGCAGGTTTTATTAGAAAACAGGCCAAAAAAAAAAAAAAAAACGAAAAAAGAAAAAGAAATACAAGTTTTCAGCTGCCAGATTTACAAGTTTAAGGTGAAAGGAAAAATAATAAGTTTTCATAAACAAAGAGCAAAATATTTGAAACAATGCACATACAAATCCAAAGGTTTATTGTGCCCTTCTCTGACAGCTATGGGAAAAATTTACACACGCTTAGTCAGAACACTAGTGCAAACAAGCAAATGAATAAAAATATGGAGAATTGTGGGTTATAGTTTTAGTGATGAAGGTCTACCACACACCGTCTAAGCAACCCTTCAAAAAGGGGGTTGGCTTTGGATCTTTTGCTTGTTTGTTTTACATTGCTTCTTCTTCCAGCTTTGGAAAAGCAAGCAACAGACAGGAAGAAAGTATTCAAAAGGCTAGCCACATGACAGCAAATGCAGTTTGGTACAACATACATGGAACACTTCGCTTCCTAGCGGTAACAGCAGTTTGTTAAAGCTTCAGGCTACCTTAGAAGCAGAATCCAATACTGAAATAAGATGACAAAAGAATCTGTGGAATGAGACGTGGATATCAAGCTTAATTCTTTCAAAAGCATTGTTTCCAAATCCATAAATTAGTAAACTGAGCCACGGGTTCAAAACTATTTCCAAAATGTTTGTATTTGTTAGAGAAATTACTAAAATTAACAGAGCTAGCATTCAACCCTTTCAAATGGGACTGTTTTACTACGCACTTACCAAAGGTGCTCTTAACAGGAGTTTATAAAATAAAGACAAACTCTGAAGAACACTTAGTCTATGAATAAACAACATTTTACAAATAACAAGCATACCTGACTAGAAGCTTTCGAGAGGGTTGGCGGTTTGGGATTTTTTGTTTGTTTTAAAACAGATTTACTTCACCCAGAAAAAACTTGAAGGAAATGCCAATTACCAAAACACTACTCACATAGAATGTTTGCCACTACAGAGCAGCTCATTAGATCTTGTTAGAAGGTATTTTTCATAGGGCTAAGTGATGGAGATGGAAACCAACTACCCACTGTAATCAAAAGAGCGCTCAAGGCAGCTCCTCTTCCTTAGGAACTCAAACTATTTTTACTCAAGAAAAATGCTACACAATGAAAAACTGAATATGCTATAGATTATTTCCTTTAAAGCATCCATTCACGATACACTTTAAGTACATGTTCTGTTAAAAATATGGTTAACTGAAATGACTTGCTAATCTCGTAAAGTTTCCTCAAAGCTGATGTTTTTGGTAGTTCATACTTACAGAATAATTTGCTTGTGTATTATTCCACTACATGCTTTTTCTTAGAACGTGGTAATTTCTGAAAGTATTGCTGCCAAGAGTTTTAGAATGAAGACCTAAGAACAAACATGGACATGCAGATACCTATTCCACACAACTTTAAAATTTCCTTTCTTAAACGTTAGGGATCATTCAGTATATCAAAGCATTAAATCAGCTTAGCCCCATATGTGGGAAAGCTAGCCAGAGAGGAATTAAAAGTAGCTGGAGCAAACTAAATGACACATTTCTACTATTGGATCAGCTTAATTGTCTAGCATTTTCATTATATTCATTAAAGGCAAAAATGGAGGTACATGAAAAGATGCATGAAAACTGGAAATTTGACATGACAACACAGCAGCTTTAAGCTTTGGATTTACAAAGTTATTTGCACATTGAGCATATACAACGATACATTTACTTATGCCAGTCACTGGTCTTCCTACTCTTCAAGCCCCCTGAAAACCACCGGGCCCACTGACTGTTTCCTGGGTTAGCCTCATCTTTTGTACTTCTGATTTATGTACTTTTATCTAGAGCTCAAAGTTGCCTTCTAAGCCAGTTCTCTGGCCATTGGTCTGGCCTCAAAACCACCACTAGGTCTGACTTAGCAACACGTGGCGTTCCAAATCTTTTCCAGGCAGAAGAAATCAGCAGGAGTGCATACACTAAGTTCTGATGTTTTCGAATTCCCCTGGAACATTTTTATCACACAGAAGATTTTTATGACAGATCTTTCATCACAAGTTGAGTGTTAGACAGGGAAGAAAAAAGATTTCCACTTGAAATATGCCAAAGAAGCTGACCAGGTAGGGGTTGAGAAGGAGTACGAAAGTATGCTTATTGTAATCCCAGGGAAGAAGTAGGAACTGAACAAGAAAACCTGACTGGCAAAGTCGTAATAAAGATAATTTTTGATTACTTGGGGATGATAGACAGTATTTTAAACACTCAAATCATGAAGCATGCAATTACTTCAATATATACAACTCTCTCCTGTAAAAGTTTTATCTGCTAATAAAACAAGCCTACAGGGTCTATGTTGCGCACAGCAGCCATTTACATCTCTTTTCCCTTCTGGTACCTGTACTTGGCTAGTACGTGCAGGTTTGTTGATTCCTTATCTTTTTTAAATTGACCTTTTTTTATTTTTATTTTTTTTTTTAATTTCCTACAGCACTTCTTTTTTTTGTAATTTGAAGAAGTACTTCATCCCTCCTTTGGGTTTTATTAGCAGTTAACAAGACCTCCTGGCTCCTCCTTTTATACTTTTAAAGCTGTATTTACACCATTTGTTTCTTATCAGTCCCATGCTTACTGAAAGATTTTTTTTTTTCCCCCAAATCAAACCTTGCAATGACTCTCTCATTTTCTCTTCCACAACTAATAAGTTACTTCTTAATAATATGCTAACTTAAGCTAGCTTTAATTTTGTTTTACCTGTAACAACCTGTTCCATACATGCAAGGCGTCCTCTTACGCTTGATCTGTTTGGAGCTTTCTGAAGCATCTACACTTCTGGTTGTATCAGAAATTTCAGTCTCGTAATCCAGATCTGCATCAGGGTCATGAGTCCCTTCCTGGGCACCAAAATATTGGTAAGTCCTGCCACAGAGAGCTTGTTGGCTTGTAGAACCAGTGATCTGTTCTTTGTTTTCTGATTCCTCAATTCTATTTGTTTTATTGGAGATCTGACCTGTTGTTTTAGACCGTTTACTATGCAGCTGCCTATCATTTTTCTCCATAGTAATCCCAGGTTTTTTTGTTTCAGTCTTGCCATTTCCTTCCATGTTCCCCATGGTACTCTCAAGAGGAAATCCAGATGCATTCTGTGGAACAAGGTTACATTTTGAACAACCTGAAAATTTACACTATTCAGAATTAAAAGCATTAAGGTCAAACTCTATCCCGTGTTGTCATTCCGGTTTGCAAAATCTTCTTTTCCACTTTTCATAGTCAAAAAAGCTGCTAAACATAGCTGCCAAATGAAAGGCTTAAGTTAAAAAACACATACACAACATACAGAAAACCTTATCCTAGAACTTCCATCCTCAGCTGTGGTTCCCTCACAACATACACAAGCCCCTCTCTTACCACCGCAATCCATAAACAGTCTAAGCATTTTAGTTTAAATTAACTCTAGATTAAAAGTGCTGCTCCTTAAAAATGAATGTGGGTTATACATGTGAGGATATAGTAATCTAGAACATTCCCGTATGAGAATCAGTTTTAATAATTAAGGGCCAAAATAGATTGAGATACATATATACAGATAAATATTATGTTTTTGATGTGCATGAGAGATATATGGGAATCAATACATGTACACCTAGAGCTTAATCCTTCCCCTAAGATACCTGAAATTCTTCAGCTCATGACTTCAAAGTAATTAAAAAAACTTGTCAGGCAAAGATGCCACTTTTGACAAATACTGCATTTTAAATCAAAAATATGTATATACAACACTGAAAGTAAGAGACACACTTGCTTTAAATGAAGAATAGGAGGAGAAATAACCAGGACAAAAACAATGTCCCAGTAACCAAGACATTACCTGCAAGCACAACTCTATTGAAGGCTGAGCTACTTTGATACACTATCGAACTATTCAAAGGTTTATCCTCTCTACTGTTCCTTCTGTGAAGTTCCAGCTCCAGTAAACTTATACTTCGTTTACACTGATGTTTTTGGCAAGGACTGAAAGTTAGCTGGTAGTTTTCTATTTGATCTTGCCCCTTTCCATGGAGATCTGACAACATGTAAACCACAACTGAAGACAATTATATATGAACAATGTGATTAAGAAAGGACAAATTCAGCATTAATATCAAATGGTCCTGACTGCAATGTATTCAGTGAGTCAACTCAGGGCCAAAGACAACTTTTATGAGTCTCCCAAGCTAAATGCTCAACTGCAATTTAGGAAGTAAGCCTTCAGGTAGGTGCAAAATGACAGGTTTTCTAACTTGCCACTCCCACTAGTGACTTCTAACTACTACATACTTTACTCTCCTTAGATATATAGAGGAAAATGATTCAACGCTATCAGAGTTCTTATGATGATTCATTAAAAAACTGTAATAATGGAAAAAACAAACGTGCCTATGACTGCACTGCCATCTGGCGGATGGCTGGCACTGTAAGCGAGTTAGGATTTGTTTCACCTCCAGCCCTACAGCAAATTTCCCTCAATCAGCTGAAATGTGACAGCTGAAGAGTGATTTTGGTTTTGATAATAAAACTTAAATGTTTCAGTTTTCTATGATTTATTCGTGCAAGTAATAATTATTTTCCTATAAAGCTCAGAAGGCAATTTCTTACACTATGCCTCAGATAAAAATTATTTATAAAATTTTGTAGTTTGCAAGTAAGAAGCCATACTTATTTTTTCCTATTAAATAAAACAATTAATTATATAGTCACTCACCTTATAATTTGACAAAGAAAACAGCACTGCAGCTAGTACAAATGTTCCTCGCCAACAGAGCTCACCATTCAGAACACTTTTTCAGATTAAGAGATCCTGTTATAATATAAAACTACCTTGACGGGTAAGCTCAAACTCTCCACAAGTAGATCACTTCATTAACCTCAAGATTAAAATAATAATAATAACAGCAACTCCCCACAGGTGTGTTTGTCAGTGTCAGAACTGATGAAGCATACAAATGAATAACATTCTATCAGATCCTGTAACAACAGATCCAGGCAATACTAGAGCCAGAGGCTACGAACTCCAGGTTGTTCACTTAAAAATCAGTGAAAGCCTTAGTTTGTTCTCACCAGAAGGTGTTTTGAGGATCATTATCTATGACAAACATCTTTTCATTATTACCACTTCAAAAACAACTGTTAAACACAACAGATTACAAGCAGAACACATAATTAACATTGTAAACCCAACCTTACACTCTGACATTGCCAACTAGGTTCTTATTTTTGAAATACAAGTTCTGCTGTGAGCAAAAAGTTACCTCAAATGAAGGGGGGGACAAACAGCTCCTTTCCTCTTCATCTATCCAGTTCTCCGTAACTTCAGAAGCTAATCTTTTTCTCTGCAGCATGTTTACATCTGATTTTAATGATTCCATATTGCTCTCTCTCCTTTCTTGGCGTTTTATCTTTCTAGTACCTAAAAAAAAAAAAAAAAAAAGTACTTTTGGAACACAGTTTCTACAGTGAAATCCTGATTGCAGTAGAAATCTAAACTTACATCTAAGTAGAACACCACGCAAGAAGTATGAGGAATAGCAACAGTTGTACATGCACTGTTTCCACAATTTTTTCACTTCCTGTACTCCCAATTTAATTCCGCTTACAGGAGTAAAAACTACTTTTTAGATTGAAAAAAAAAAATTCAGAGAAAATTTGTTGGAGAAAAAACGGGGCAAAGGATATTCTGGACTGACTGTATCAGTATGACTAACAATTAACTTGGTCAACTCCTGTTGTGTAAATAGTAAACAAAACATCCTAAGACTTTTTTTATTACAGACCTTTCATATAAATATCACTTGAGATTACCAGCTTATACAAGCAAATTAATTATGACATAGTAGAATCAAGGTATGCCTACTTGCCTAGAGAATCACATCATACTTTATTATTTCATCAACCAGTAACTGACAGAGAAAGTGAATGTTGTCTCTCTCTTTGGAACGCTGCATATCCTAGAAAACTATGAGGTCTCTCTGCTGAAGTATCTTCTGCGTATGCAGCTGGGAAAAAGCTAGGGCCATAGTCCCATTTTTGTTACGTTTCCATCTGATGCAAAACGTGTTCAGAAAGAAGAAACTGATATTAGGAGAACCTAAACTAGAAGGGAATAAACTGGTTACTTAAATGTGGAGAAGGCCAGGATTTAACAATACAGGAACTATCTAGAATTTATATATACCCTTTTCAAAACAGGAACATTTTATAGGAAAGGACTCCACCAGAATATCACATTGTCATCTGTCCAAACAGAGTACTATCTGGCACAGACAAAAAAACAACCAACCATCACAACAACAACAAAAAAAAATGGTAATTTAAAAAAAAAAACAAACAAACAAAAAAAAAAACACTGCCAGGGGAAAAAAAAACACAAAAATCAGAACGAGCCCTGTTACATCTCCTCTGTCATTACTCATATGGACAACAGAATTAAGTTTTGAAGTCTGTCTTCTGCCAGGCACAGAACATGGAAAAATAAAGTAATGAATTAATATTTTCTACCACCACAATTATCATTAAAAAAATTAGATCAAAGCGCATCAATGTGTAGGGGCATGTGAACCTACCTCCTTTCATTGCAGGCTTAGAAATCCTCTGAACCAGGAGGTCACTTTCCAGCATCCAAGACGGAAGCACCCTCTTCCTTTGAATAGATTTTGACTGTTCATTTTCATCATCATCACAAGGAGGAACCTGAAACATTATTTACTATTTACTAGTACCTTTTACTAGGTACGAAAGAGGAGATAAAAACTAGAACACAAGTTTGTACATGATTATGTCCTTCACACGCGGCCTGGATTACTACAGTAAGGGCTGACATTTACTGTATTTATTTATTATCTACTGTACAATAATGCCCAATGTATCCCTTTTAGCACAGTGATGATGGATATACAACAGAAGCTTTAAGAAAAAAAATACTGTACGGAGCCAGCGGGATTATCAGACTTTCTGCAGGCTATTTCTACTCAGTAACAATAAAACCAACAAACAATGCTAGCTTTGAAAACACTATTTTGCTGGACAAAATGCTGGCTGCCAGGGAAAAAACAGAAGGGTTTTTTACTTGTGTATTTGTTAGGATTTTGACACTACCACTCTATCGTAAACGTGTGATTCAAATCAAACAGGCTGCTAGTACACTCACAGCCCATACAAGGCATCTACAGTCTAACTGTAACATCTCCAGATATAAATTTCAGTCTTTTACCCTGGTTGGAAGAAGAGCTATCTGTTACCCCAGGCCTTCAAACATACTTACGGGCAGTTATTGATACAGAGACCAGAATTTAAGACTGTTCTGCAGTACTATGTTCAGCTCTAATACTGTTAAGCCAAAATGTTCATGGAGAAATAGCTACATTATTTTTGTGTATTTCAGAGAATGAATTGCCATAACATAATTATCATAAACAGAAACACACAATAGAAATGTATTCACTTTTCAGGAAAAAGAAAATTTAGAAAACATCTTTGCTTCATTTTCAATGCATGCTTGCAAATATTTAAAAGTTAAGGACCCACCAGAAGCGTAGAATTAGAGTCATTTTGTCTTATTTTTGCAATTCCCTCCATCTCAGAGGTGGAACACGATGGCTCTACTAATGACGGACTACAAGACTTCTCAACAGGGTGAACACTTGCTGCTGCTGCTTCTGCACCAAGCTCTGGATTGTTTCTGAAAAAACAAAGTAATTTTGTTGAACAAAACCATCATGAATATGAACACGTACTTTTAACCTGAACAGAGGCTGATCTGAACTTTTACTATTAATACCCTTCTATTTAGAATCTAACATACTCTTGCATCAACTAACAAAGGAAAACAAGATACCTTCTCGTTTAACTTTCATTGAAAGAACTTTGAACCAACAATTTTCCGATCATTGCTGATCCTTACTGTAGTGTTTCTTTGACTATCTAATTTGCAATAGTCAATGCCATGATTAAACTTTGATAAAGTTGAAGTTACAGCTTAGAATTTTTAATTACTTATTCATAGTAAAACAAAACTGATATTAGCTCCCTTCTAAATATGAATTGCTATGTGCTTCTTATGAAATAAGAAACATCACAGAATTTTTGTACGAATTACCTCCATTTACTTCTCACTTTCATCTTTGAATTCAAAAAAGGTACTTGACTTTACAGACTTAACAACTCAAATTCTTTGACCAATTTCGTGCTGCATTTAAGACATTTGCCATTGGTCATATATTAGAAAAAATGGTTTGCTGTGTGCTAAATTTAAGTAACACGTTCATTACTGAAAACTATTATATTTCATTTCAAGAGAAGTTCAACTCGCCCTCAGATTTAATACTTCAAAGAATTTACAGAGTGGAGGGATACTGAAAACAAATCCAAAACCCCACATTTCTAACACTGAGACCATTTGTCAATTCACCTCCTAGACTTCATGGTTTCTGGGCATAACCATTCAGACCTTAAGTGAAAAAGATTTTACTTAACAGTAAGAAAAAGTCATTAGTGAGAAGTGTCATTTTTTGCAGGTATTGATACCTTACTGTGCTCTCCACAGGATGAGCAGAAACGACCTTGAAAACGTATTTATCAACCAGTAGGGAAAAGCTATCACCAAATTTCAATGAGTGCCATTCATGTGCTTCCAACGGCAGAAGACAACCATTCTCAGGAGACTGATAAAAGCACGGATTTACATGAATCTGTGAGATAGAAAGAACAATCAGCATTTTTTTTTTTAGATGAAAAAAGCATGTATATATGTTTAGCATATATACAATATACAAAAATACTGTATTCTGTAATATACAACAAAGTCCTTATGCCATAGTAATAGCTACAGCAACGCTGCAATGTTGAAACGTTAAACAATAATAGGCAGATACACTAGTTACCACTAACTAGTTCAAATAGTTCTGCCTTTTTTTTTCTTTTTTTTTTGGGGGGGGGGGGGGGGGGGGGGGGGGTTTTTTTAAATATAAATAATTGATTCCTAAAGTTTCAATCCACGTCGATGAGAAAAATACCACAAAAAAAAAAAAAAAAAAAAATAGTTGTATGAACTGGTGTTTTGCCTATTACTTTTCAAGTTTACCTGCACCACAGGTAAGCAAGCTCCTGGCAGGTTTCCCCTAGAAGAGAGGGCCACAGATCAAGTTTGTAGGGATATGAATAAGAGAACAAGGATATGAATTGCCGTTTGCATGCAAATCCTGCAAGGCAGTCACAGAGAAAAAGCCATGGACCAAAGTGAGGCCCAAATCTGAGAACCACCAACCACAGCACAAAAAACAGGCTTGTGGTACCAAAGCAGCTCCGTTCAGCCCTCCCAGCACTGAGCAAAATAGTCACTAATCTGTAAAAAACAGAAACAGCCGCAATCACATCTCATACCTTAGTATAGCCTATGTACAACATCCAAATCAACTGCAACTATATAAAGATTTGACAATTACTGTACCAACATTTCAATTTTTAAGAAAGAAAAAGGCTTGATAGGTTTATTACTACTGAGTTTATTTGCAAAAAGGGCATATTCTTTAATTAAGATGCAAAAGTTGTAAATTCAGAGAGATTTCTGAAGAGCGATGGATAGTCAGTATAGAGAATGGATCCCTGTCTCAAAACTGTAAACAGGACTACATAGTTATGATCAAATCTCTGCAGTGTTTTAATTCACCCAACAACTATTCTGCAAGAAAAAGTTAGTTATGCTACCTAGAGACAGAATGACACCGTAATGGGAAAACAAGGACTATGAAAAGAGAGCAAGGTGAACTGAATGCTATTCTCAGATGAAACATAACATCACAGGAAAATCTAAAATTGTGTAATTATACGTTGGCTCTATATGCATAATCGGAGAGATTTAAGTTACCGGTTTGATGCGAACCTGGCCATCCACCACTTCCAATATGGCATGTTTTCGGGATACTCGCTTATCTGTAATCTGAAAAGGAGAGACAACTGCTGTGAGAACCATGTACTTCGAAGTCAACATAAATACCTTTTGCATCAAAATGAGCAAGTTCCCAGATCTAATTGAGCACAGTTTTGTGATAAATATTCCAATTAAAGTTAATTTATTTGAATAGAGGCAAGCAAAGAGCCCTGGGTGCGCCAGGAGTCTCCGCTCCACTAAGAAGCACACCTTACAATTCCCATCCCTGGTTTATATCTCTTCTACTAATGCATATTCGTAGTGGGCATGTCCTCCTCCGAGTACGTCCTTTTCATCTTCTGGAATCTTCTCGAGTCTTCTCGACCCCAGCCCCCACGCAGGCTCCCCCCACAGAACGTTTAAAAGTACTAACGGTTCAGCAGCAAAATTGGTGGAGGCCGGTCGTCAGATGTCCATTGCCGAACACAAGAACTACATACATACATTAACGATCTTTATTTTCTTAGTCTCTTGGTTATACAAGGATGTGTAAAACAGAAGGTCACATTTTATCATGCGGCCCTAGCATTGCTCCACATTGACACGAATCAGATTAACACATTTCACAGTTTTAACAGGATTCACTTTTTATATACTCTATTGCTCCAGACTGTTTTAGAACGGTGATGAAATCAGTGCAGCTTCCCAAAATTTGACTCTAGTAAAAGCTGGATAACAACATTAAGATTCAATTTTTGGAATCAGAAGCCGAAGGAATCCAGCACTTCTTAGCAAGTTCTCACCAAAAACAACAAATGTGCAGCTCTGAAGTGAGACCATTTACTCACCCAGGTGCTTGAAGCTGGTTTTAAAAGCTTCAGTTCAGATGTACCAGATTTGAAATGCTTTTCAACTGAGAGAACGCTGAAAACTGCACTCTTCTTTCAACATTTTGGCTTTCCACTAGTCAATTCATTAACAGAGGCTGGGGAGGGGCTAATTACCGTTCTGTTCCACCACAGGACCACTTAAAGAGTCATCGTTCTCCCTTTCACAGCGTTTTGCATTACACAGAAAGCACAAGCTGCCTAGGTGAACTTTTCGTTTCATCATAAAGAGAAACACAAGAAGTCAAACTTTGCCCCAAACAAATCCTTTCAGGCGCCTCTCAAGAAATTTCAGTTGTGTTTGCCCCCTCCACCCTTTCCACAGGCAACGGAGCTGTCAGTACACTTGAAAAAAAGCAGAGGCGAGCGTAAACCTGTGGTACCAGTTTGTGCTCCTCTAAACTTAAACTTTTTGGCTGTTCAAACACACGTTCTGTATGGAAATTGTTTAAAACCAAAAGCAAGAAGTTATTTCTAAAGAAATTATCACCTAATTTTGAGAAATAAGAGTCTATGGCCCAAAAAAGTTAGAAAAAAGGCGATCACTCTTCAGACTACAATCTCTTAACAAGCACATTTAAACAACAAACAGCTATTCAAGTGGATAAACACAATAAAAAGCACGTAAAATAAACAGTCAACACCTCTGTATTCTGTAACTTAATAGCCCGGAGCATGATGATTACATATACAAATAGTTTTACCTATTAGACCATGCAGACCCATGTTGAACACCCTGTACCTACAAATATTTATGCCACATAAAAGTTTTGCCTGATGTTTAAATGACTTTAGAAGCATTAGCATTCGGTAACGGTTATTTCTTGGTTCCTCAAATGTAAGGAGTGAACCAGTAGCTTTTAACTGTAATTCTTCTTCTTCTCCACTTCCAGAAAGTTTACTGACTTAGAATAGTTAGCTAAAACTACAGACCCAAAAACAATCACAGTAATTTTACCACTGGGTCATTCATAAAAATGTAATACTTGATCACACTTTGAATAAGGAAAAAAGGCTCCAAAGAGCAAACTGCCATTGCAAGAGATAATCATTTTGTTATGAATCAGACAGATTAGGCAGCACAAAAATGTCTACATTGCAACTACCCACACATTTTTTTCTCTTAGAGCCTTTGACCCAACATTTTTAACAATCCTTGGATGTACAAACTTTAGCTAAGCTAGTCAAAAGTACACGCTGTGGGATGCCAGCTTGGCTATCAGCATCAAAAAAATCTCTGTCCAGCGAAGAGAAAGCACATCTCACAAGACCTAAGTCCTCATCAGACATATCTGCTTACTCTGCAGTCTTTCACTTTTGCCTCCAGGCAGAATACAGAGAAGATATACTAGATATTAAATCTGCAATGGCCACGTACTTTTGTTTGTCAGCACTAACACACGGAAGTATTATATGTCCATCACACACAGCATGGGGAGCTGTTGATTTTGTGACTTGGCAAAAGCCAAGGCTGCTTATACAGCAGCAAGAGCGTCCGCCACAGTCAGTCACACTCGTGCTCCAAAATGCACTTAAACAGTACAGTGCTTTGGGGCTTCTGTTTATGAATGGCTATAAACTGCAACAGGCTTTAAAAGGATTTTATGTAAATAATGTAAATTAATTAAATAACGTAAAGTGATTTGGTAGAGTTGAAATCCACTCAAAACTATCAACCATAACACCACTGCCATGACAGAAACTACTGAAGAAGAGGCTGCAAAGACCTTTTGCTACCCTACTGTGCTAGAAATAAGCAGACATTTTTCTTTTTCAGGTGCTTGTGAAAACCTGAATCAAGTTTTCTAAACAGCACTTTCTAAACACTGAAAAAGTGAAAGCACTTCAGAAGCAGACTGGCTGCGAACAGACCCAGAATCTCATAGTTTGGTATTTTGATGTAACAGGTGTGATATTTAGGGCAGCACACCCGAACCCGAGTGGCAATACCCCACTTTACAGATTTACAAGGCACCTGCCCATGAGAAGCCCCTAGGGCTGCAGAAGCAACTCTGTGGCTTTACCGATATCCCACTATCTTTCCAGAGAACGCCTGAGAAGTTATCCCAGCACCCCAGTTCCTTAACGTTAAACATCCCAAAAGAGCCCTTCTCCCTGACAGCCTCACCCCTCACTCCCACATATGAACCAGGGATCTACCCTTGGGTTTCCCTACCCCAGGCCCCAAACGATGACCGGGGGATCCTTTTTAACACAACCGCGGAGAGCAGCGGCACCCAGCAGTAACATTTTCCCTCAGGTACGAACCAAGCGCGCTGCTACCAGCGCTGAGGACCCTTCGCCTCGGCCCCCCAACAACCCCAAGCGGGGGAAGGCTTCGCCCGCTCGGGGCCGCCCCCTCCTCCCTTCACCTCAGCCTCCCTCACCCCCTCACTTACTCCCAGCAAGGGGCCACGTCCCAGCAGCGTCTCCCCGGGCGGCAGCGGCACGGGGCAGCCCCCATCGACCGGCGCCAACCCCACCCCCGCCATGCCGAGCGCCGCTCCCTCAGGGGACCGCGCTCCGCCCCGCCCCGCGGCCGAGCGCCGCCATATTGGCGCTTCTCCCCCCAGCACACCCAGAGCTCCGCCCAGCGCCGGCCGAACTACGATCCCCAGCATGCCTCGCGGCGGTAAAGTGCCGCACGCATGCGCACTGCGCCTGGGGAGAGCACCGGCAAGGGGCTGATGGCGGAGGCGTTTCAAAACAAGCGGGGAGCCGCGGTGCGCGGGCCACAGGTACGGGGGGGGGGGAGGGGGCAGCCAACAGGCGGCCGCGGCCGTTAGCGGCCCCTCAGCGCCGCCACGGGTGGGAGGGGCAAAAAAGGGCCGCAAAAACCGGCCAAAGCCGGGCGGTCTGCCCTCAGGAAGCCTCCCCAGCGTGACGCCGTCGCCAAAATGGGCCGAAGTGGCCGGCTGGTCCCCTGCCCGACCGCGCCCGGCTGCTGGAAGAGTGACGAGGCGGCCCTAAGGGGGGGCTGGCGGCGTTTGTTGTGGCACCAGGGCGCTATTGGTCGTTTCACAGCGGCTGCTCAATAATTGTTACGCTTTATCAGGCGAACCCACTGGGTTTGGCGAGGATTCAGAAGCATGCAGAAAACGCCCAAGAGGACCAAGCAGCCCTTACCTTGCGGGGAGCCAGCCAGCCTTCCTCCTGACAAGAGAAAAAGGGAAAGTCCCGATGACTTTGTAGCCCTTCTGCCTCCCGAAGTCAGCTTACAGATATTCGGCGAGCTCGACATTCTCAGCCTGTGTAACGCCGCGATGACGTGCAGGAGCTGGAATCACGCTATTGACAATAATGACTGTTTGTGGAAAAATCATTGTTTGACTGTGAGAGCTGTCTGTCAGCGAGAGATTGATTGCGATCGAGGCAATGGATACTCGTGGAAGGTAAATTTAACATGAGTGACAGTGCTGGCAACTCAGAAGCCTCTGGGATTAATAATAGAAACAGATCAGTATTTTTTATTTGTCCAGGATGCTTGGGGAACCCCTGTAATATCAGTAAGGCTCAGTAGTGAAATCAAACAACTGGAAACATGGTTAAACACAAATAAGCTTCCCATTTCATTTATCCTATCTGCTACCCAGAACCACCCTTGGCCCACTCAACATATTCTATGTATTCCTCAAGGCCCCAGAGCTGCCCGTCCCAGCAGGTTGATCCAGATGGTGTGCATAACCTCAACACTGGGGTCTGTTCATCCCCTCAGAAAGCCTGAGTAGCCCTAACATGGGACAATGCCCAAATCCTAAGATAGAGGGGCAGAGGGAGAGAAAAGCACATAGTCTATATGCTAGTATACATTCTCTAGTTGTATTTCGTTGGAATAATACTGCTTGTGAAGAATGATTTCCTGCAGATACATTACGGATAGCTTTGCCTTAATATATTTTGAGCACTGTGCAACCGGGAGAAAGAATCTGGGGCAGGAAAACAGGAAACGAGGTAGCAGGAGCTGGGTAAAGTTTCTTTGGAACTCTTCCCCCCCCCCCCCCAATCACACACACACTCCTAGTTACAGCTTCTCTGAAGCAAGGGGAGCTTGACATACTGAAAGGATCCGTCACTGTTGAGTCCAGCCCACAAACTGAAGTAGATCAGGGAAGCAATGGCTACTTCTCTGAGCTAGCTAAAGGGTGATCCCCACCTCAGTTTAGCTGGGGCATTTTCAAGTTGGGGAATGGGATTTGTGAAAAAGAGCAAGAAAAAAAAAATCTGGACTCTCGCACTCCCTTCCTTGAGCAGGGAGTGGTTGCCTTCCTGTAAGTACCTATCTTTCTTCACTTGCACAACAGTTTCCAAGGGCTCCCCTCTGGTTCTCTATTTTGCATCAATTACAAATCCCCCTCCAACAAATACACCAAGCTAGCATTTTCTTGCACTAAATGGCTGGCTGAGTAGAAGAAGCAATCCAGCCTTCATTAGTAGCCCAAGAAAGACGTAAAGGTCATAAACAACCTAAACAGGAAGAGAAAGTGAAAGCCAGTTCTTTTAAAGAGTACGGAGGAAAATTAATTCCTGTTTAGGGTTTTCATTTCCCCATCATCTTCACCCTCTAAGAATTGAGGCAAGAAGTGACTCTCCACCTGACTTAGGATAGAAAGATGGAAGTAGACCAAAGTCTACTTGTTGGCAGCAGTACAGCTTTCTGGGCTTCGCATCCAGGTACCAGAGACATGTTCCAAATCCTCTTTCTGGCACTACTCTTCCAATATAAAACTTAATTATATTGAATGCAGCTTGAATTGGTTTAATTCCAAGATGTTTGCTGTTTTTCCATCAGATCACATTACTAAGAAACTACTGGAAAAGCAAAGTAAAACAAGAATGGCTGAGTGGGAAATACAGTAACATTCACTCACAAAACAACTTGCCAGAGAAAAGCATGTATCCGATGGATGCTGACACGTGGGGAGAAATCCTGGAAGCAGAACTAGAGCGATGAGAAGCCAGCACAGCTTCTTGCAACTCAAGAACATCAACTCACGGACAGCCAAACTGTAAATATTTTGCCGTTTAAATTAGTTGTGTTTGCAAGCATGTGATGAAAGCTTCGCTGAAGAAAAGAGATGCTTTTCATTTGCACTTTATTAGACTGACTGATACAAAGAGTAAAATTCTAAATAAGATTAAGTATTCAGTGGTAATTTTATGTTTGTAAATTTTATATTCTGCTGTATTATTGAAAATATGTTGAATGTACTTTCAGTTTGCACTTCTTTTAGAAAAAAGAAAGCTTTTTTTAAAAAAACAGTATTTCAGTCCATGTATCATATCAGCAGCACAACGTGGCATTCCATACAGGAAGGCTGGGGGGAGAACAAATCCAGACATTGGAAAGGAGTCACCTCAGCATCAGCTGATATATCCCCAGGGTCCGTATCAAGGGGCAGAGCCTTCATAGAGCTTTTCTGAGCCTGCACACATTGAGGCATTGGTGCTCTGCAGCACTGCATTTCTATTGCCCAGCTCTAGAGCTTATGAATTAGGACTCAGATGGAAGCAAGGACTAAGACTGAAGCAACAGGTGGGACTGAGGCAGCCACACAGTGAACAGCATTGCTATCATTAGCTATGCATTTTTTTCACTTATATAACAATGTGATAGGGAATAATAATAAAAAAAACAAACATTATGACTTTAAACATAGTAAGTCAACTTTATGTTTGTAGTCAGGGTATCTCACATAGTTAAAACATTCAGAAACTTATCTTTTTCTGCATTAGGATCTCCCATCATACCGATTCTGCTTTACCAAGCACCAATTTTTGCCACTGACTTTAAAAATTGCTGCTAGGAAAAGATATGCTGATCACATTACTTAACATTAAAAAAACTACAAAAACAGTTTATTACAATTTGGTTTAAGTGTCATGTCACCTTTCCCTACCTACATTTTGCACTGAAGAGTAACTAGAAGACGGGAAGAGTCCATATTGGTTTAGGTATTCCTATAAAACTCAGTGACCGATCTATGACCAATTTTACAAAGAAAATTCTATCATGCTCATGAAACTTAGTTAATAAGAAAAAAAAAAATACTATTGCAGACTTTTGCAAAAGACTTTCTGCCAACACGCAAGCAAGCATTCTGCTGAGAACTCAAGGTTCACTAGCTCTAGATCCAGCCCGTACTAGATGCAAGGATTACTGAAGCAACGTCCATGTCTTCCATCAGTAGGGACCAGTAACACTAGATGGTGCAGTAGAGCAATTTAGCTCAGGGAAAAATAAATGCCAGCATCCTCTCTGGGTTGAGATCCAATACCGTTTTTTAATGGTGGTGGTGGTGCTTGTGCTTAGACAACCCAAAAGTTCAAAACCCTTTACGATTTCCATGTATTTATTTTCTCACAGTTACTTAACCACTGCAGACTATCTAGTGAAAACTTATTTTTATCCCCCTTTCTTGCAAGAGTCTAGGCTCACAGTCTGTTTCTTGTCGGTGCCCTTACCAAGGCCAAAGAAGGGCAGAACAGCCAATTGAAGCTGGTAGTTTTAAAATGCTTCCAAGAACAATGTATTTTTGATTCCCTTTCTAGTTTGGAACATTCAGAGTTCACTAAAGCTGTTCCACTTCCCTCAGCTTCCTGTATTTTCCCCATTCAAATAGCTTTCTCGATTCATAAGCAACAGTGACTTTTCTAAATCATCAGTTAAAAAAAAAAAAACAAAAACTGAGACTGTTCTTGTCAACAACATTGCATGTTGTGTGACGACTGGATAATGATCCTTAGCCACCTTTTACAATATATTCCTTAGCTATGAGTGCTAGTCTGAAGATCAGGACACTGTTGCTGTAAGTTTTATAAGATGCATAGCCTCTCTTTTCTGCCCAAAGAGGTGACGCTGTTCTCCTGAGATGACTGCAGCATTAACCGTAATGGGTGCAACACTCAAAGTTCACGCTACCACCATGGCTGAAGTGTAATTTGGAGCTAAGTACAGGGGGTGTAGTGCAAAGTTCAATGAACTGTGAACACTGCTTCCTTTATTTTTAGCTATTCTGCTCTAAGGCTATAGCTAGTCTTAGATTAAAAAATTTAAAAAATTTAAAAATAAAAATTAAAAATTAAAAAATAAATAAAAAAAATCCACTGAAGATGCTGCCTTACTCCCTGCTCACCATGTCCCTAATTTCAAGGGAGCCAGAAATGAAAAAGGTGCATATAAATTATGAATAATGCTAGCAGTACATTCTCATCGCCTCAAGTTATTAATCGTAATACCAAAGTGTACAATAGTGTCTCACCTTTCTCCTCACCCAGCCTCCTCCCATTACTTCCAGCGTTCTCAGCCCCCAGCTGTTTATCACCACTTCCTTCCTTCCCCTTTCCTACACATCAGCCATCACTTTTTGTATCCTGAGACAAACATACAATTTTTAAATAGAAGAATTATTCTGGTACAAACCCCAACACAGAGCATGCACTTAGCTGTAGTTTTTTCCCCCATTCTCGTACAAGCTCAGGAATGACCAGTATCCATCATGCCTCCATCTCTGCCCAGATCAGATGGCCATACCTCTCTAAACACATTAGGAGTTAAGCACTCAGGTATGCACTTAGACAAGGCCTAGATCCTTCAACATGAAGAGTAGCAATGGTGTAAACTTCTTGTGAAGATCTCCTACATGCTTTTCTTTCAGTAAGCATGAGTTCTCATGAAAATAAGCTTGCTTCCTCTCTACTCTTAAGGGAGGTTTTAATTCCCTCCTGAGATTTTTTTTAATCTGTTTTGGTCTTCTTCAATCAGTTTTGGTCTTCCCCTACTTGCCCTCATACCACCTACTCAGCTTTCAGCCCAACTAGAGGCTGAACACACCCTTTCCTTTAAACACACCCCAGCAGAATCCATACCTCCACGCAGCAGCACTTCCTACACCACCAGTTGTCATTCCTGTGTGCCTCTTCACCCTCCTAGCTCCAAGCAAAAACGCCTCAGCTAGTGCTAATGCTTCAGTATCCCTCCCCAGAGAGCATTCTCAGCTGCTGTCTACTCCTGCACAAACCACCCAGACATGCACCAGCTATCCTCACACCTTGCTGGCCGGTGAAGCCTTTTTTCTGCTTCAGTACCAAGCTCTTTTACCCATAGCTTCTGAGGAAGTGGAAAGTTATATTTTAGCATACACCACCTACCTTCCCTGAAATACTCACTCCACTCCGCTACTCTGAGATTTCAGCTGCAGAAGGATGCTGCAGGCACGCATCACCCAGGCATCCTCTTAGCCACATGGCCTTACTGCCTTTGATCACCCTGCTCTCCAATCTTTCCCACAGAAGAGGCTTTCTGAGAGAGTACGTGAAGTCCGCGTGTGCAGAGCAAGCACTACGTCCTCCCCCAGCACCCCAACTCAAACCAGCCCGGTTTCTAGGATGAAAAGACAGGTTCTCCGCTGCACAAATCATCTCCAGCTGCTGCACACAGCTTAACGTCAAAATACCCAGCATCAAAGCTGAACCTGAGGTCCCCCGAGGTAAATATTTTATTTCTGTATTTCCAAAGTGCCTGTGGTTTTAGAACCTCCTCTGCAACTACTCACTACTGCAGTGCTCCATTTCTAGAGGGAGGAGCCGTAAGTGTGGCTTTATTTCATCATGGTGCAGGATGTGGCTTAGGGCCACTGGCATTAACACTCAGACTAATTGAAAAAGAAAGCACCATTATGTTTAATTAACACAGACTTTTCTTCATTAGACCAATAACGTCTCTAAGTGGATTTTGTCAGGAAAAATGTTTCTCCAAACTAGCCAGGTAATAGCATTTCATGTCTTTATCATGATCACCTCTGGAAGGTCCCAAATGAGTTATCCCATCTGAAGACAGAGCAGCGAAGCTTAAATCAGTATGCCTTCATCACATTTCTTGCAGATCTTGTGCGCTGAAGCAGCTGACCCCCTTCCTGAACCCTTCCACCCCGATGTTAATTTGGATAGAGGGGTTTCGAATTCTGAAGAGCAACCTGACACTTTGCAGTTGTTTCTCATGGTACTGCTTGTTCAAGAAAGTCTGCCCCAAAAATCTTGGACAAAATCACCCACTGTATTTAAAGGTGAGACTCAGCAGAGATCATTAAACAACCCTAAGAATTATTTGGTGGCGTTTTTTTCTCAGGCCTCAGGGTAAGTGGTCAGTCCCACTTCTATTATTCTGGTAAGCCAAACAAAAAAAAAACAAAACACAAGCTACAACTGTGGGTAGAAGGGTGAGAAGGGGCAGCAAAACTCAGAGGGACGTATCAAGATCAAAACTGGGAGGACACTTCTATATACCAGTAATTTGCAGTCCCCTCTAACTCCTGAGAATTGTCCTGTTCATCGCTGCCACTGACTTTCAACAGCCATTCATTTACAAAGCTGGTTCGCATGTATAAAAACCAGGCTGCAGGAGTATGCAAATCAGGTGCAACATAAGCTTTTTTTATCCACATTTAAAAATACTGTTAGAAACACATGCTGGTTTTCATGTGTAGTTATTAATATACATATATATATATATGCCAAAAGAAATACTGTTTGCCAATACAGGGGCACCACAAGACACTACGGACCACACGATAATCTATTAGCCACAGTACTAAATGCTGTTTTTAAACATCTCAGCAACCTCAGAATACCAAATACAGAAGACCAAAGGATGTTATCAGCTACCTGCTGGAAGGCTCAAGTGGAAGGCTAAATTGAAGGTATACATTGAACAATGTGGAAACAGAGGGAAAACATCAAACAAACCAGCCACCTGAGGCTTTTAATCCTAATAAAGGGGGAAAAAAACTGAGAAAGGTAAAAACATGTATCAGCTACGTAGCATAATGCTGCTGCAAAAATGACGTGTGACAGTGCTCCCACAAAAACTTTGTTCATCTGCTCATTTAAGGAACTTTAAGTAGTAAAGCAGTGGAAGCTATTACAATGCTGAAGAGAAAGAGCACTATACAAGTTAGCTAGGAAGATCCAATGACAACATCTCCTGAGATATATACAGCCATTTGTGGCATGTTGCTGCTATCAGCTGTAGGGTCAAGTTTCATACAGAGCTTTGACCAAACTAATCAGCTTTTCTAATGCACCTTTATTCTTAAAGACCACTATTCTGTAGACATTTTTATCCTTAAGTTATACTGCTCATTAAAAATCATTCTAACATGCAAATCTGCTACCAACGCATGTACTTAAGAGATAATCATGCTGGGAATTACTCAAATGTTAAATAGGGAGACCATAACGACACTTGAGACCCATGAAGCAACCAGATATCTACATACCGTAAATAGATGTTAGGAGATAAGAGGAAACTTCTGTTCTTCTAGAGGGGTGACTAAAGACCATGTGGTGGTGGTATATTGTAGGACATCTAAAAATACCACTAGACATTTATGTTTAGGTATCTGAATTTCACTCTATTTCATTGCCACAAACTCTTAGCCCTTTTTAGACTAGGAAGTTTAGTTTAAAATAACTAAGAAAGAGGAGAAAGGGGAAACAGTATGTGTAAGTGGAAAAAAATCCTTCCTTAAATAAAAAATACTAAGTTTGAAGAAAGACATTACCTTATTTTACCACTGATACAACAGAAAGATGAGGTATTTCCTTTTATTAATCAGAAAATTGCGTAAGAGTGTTAAATATCTGATAACAACGGTGCATATTATTCAAAAATCTCATAGATGTGTGTTGTTATTGTTATTTTACCATCACGTAAAATGCATCTAGAGAGATGCAGCAATTTAAGCATTCAAGGGCAGGACACCTCTGTAAACACAGCAGAAGCACTGAAGGACAGAAAATGTGTTTTCTTACCTTGCTTTTTATATATATGGGTGCTTAAAGGATTTTCAAACTTCTCCTTGTTATGTAGAAGGAGGTATATGAAAAAGCTGATTATACATTGATTTGTATAGTGGATTCTCTAGTAGTCTGTAATAAGTCATTGTTGTAGGCTTGATAATGAGGCTAATGGTAATACTCTTAAGTTCTTTATGTTCTTTTAGTATCTGGGTTTGGGGATAGGAAAAGACTGGGGCATCAAGTTTAGGATTTTTTCATTATTATTATTATTAAACTATTTGATCTTCAGCTCTTTCTCCCCTTCTCCTTTAACTCTGGTGTATTAAAGATCTTGGTGAAAAACACACAGAAGGCAAGTAAAAATAATAAATCCTCTCTCTTTCAGCTGTTATCAAAAATTATCAGTTTCATCAGCATTTACCTTTGGTTCTTTTCCTCCCACATTCTCAGTCATCTCATAGTGGAATAGAAAGTGTGACAGAGATTGTGTTGCCATCTTAGAGAGAGTACATAGGGAAGGGGAGAGCTTTACTATACCCTAATTCACTTAAAATTGAAGCCAGCTGAAGTATGAGAAGTGTTTTTTCCCCCTCAGCCTTCATACACTGTTACTCTCCCAAACACAATGGAAAAAAAGTTAGAGATCTACCAGAGTCAAAAACACAGTGGGGAAAGCCACGGTTCCATTTCTAAACACAGAGCAGGAAGTTCTATGTTCTAATCCAGGAAAAATACTTATTCTGATGCCAAGTAAGAACTTCTATTTCAAGAAGTCCCACAATTAACAACAACAAGAGAACCTTGTCTTCAGTCAAAGATTTTCAAGGGTGTTTTGTGTTTACTTGGCCTGCAGGTTACCAATCCACCATTTTAAAGCATAAAGCAGATCCTAAAATGATGTATAGCTCCAAAGGCTCATGAAGTAACCACATTCAAATTATCTTCACATGTCAGATTCACACTTCACCACCCCATACAACAACAAAAAAGCCTGACAGATACAGATAGCTCAGTATTGGCTCCCTTTCAAGTTCTTTTCACATATCAGCAAGGAGTAAGTCTCATTCTCATACTCAGGGTATTTCCCTCCTTACCAGTGAACGTTTCCAAAGAGGTGGCAAGAGATACTCTCTTTCAGGCACCAGTCCACCAACTCCTGAGGCCAGGTGGGAGCATTACAAGGGCAGGAGCATTACAACACAGGGAGGCTCTCCTTGAGCAGCTGAGCCACAGGTGGTTGGAAGGCAAAGAAATATGGAAAGGAACCGGCACATTAGTGTTCAGAACACTGATCCTGCCCCATCACTTGCTTTTTAAGTCATCTTTGCACTCCACACTGTCACACAAGTAAAACCAGAAGGACAGCAGATAGATACTCAGCAACCACACGGTTGGTTTGTAGAGAAAGCAGCTTTATTCATTATCAACATTAGGCCCCAAGAAGCAGAACAGTTTTCCACCCCATGTCCTGCTGCTGAAGGGAGAAGATCTGGCACTTAATTAATAAATGCTCAGCATACAGCCTAAGTGATGTAAGTATGTAATTGATCATTTATATGATCTAGAAGCAATCTTTCAAAACAGAAGCTTTTTATTTTTTTGTAGCTTTTGAAAAGAAACACTGTGAATATTGCAGCATATTGCTAACACCTACAAGCACATATATATTCCACTTTTATTTAACCTAGGACAAATATAACACAGTTTTCTCAGGCTGCTAAAACTACCAAACCCCTATCTCCAAAAAGAGAGGTGGTTTGGTGAGAAGAAATTACAGCACGTATCCTCTTCTCAGGCAGCAGGAAACCCAAACAGGAGAGGAAAATTAGAAGGCCAGCTTCAAGCTTTCTACTCTGCACAGAAGTTCATACTGAGTACAATCAAACCTCTACAGATCAACAAGACCACAACAGTTCACAAGCAAAATATCTGCACTTTTTGAAATGCAAACTGAAGGCATTTGCAGAAATACTGACTGCAAAAACCAGCACAGTACTGTCATCTACTCCTTGTGCTTTTCAGGGTTCACTCCTGTTTTCTTTTACAGTTTAAAAGGAAGAACAACAACAACAACATAATAATAATAAGTTTCTGGCCCTCACCAGAAAGGATATCTAAGGAATTCTGTTATCATCCAACCCTAAAACTCAGAAGAAAGGACAACAGTTACCCAGACCCCTATACAGTAAGTTGTTTAAACTTAAAATAATCTCTACAACCTTTTAAAGCATTTGAGAAAAAAATAGTAAAAAAAAGGTTACTTAGCATTTGTAATAAAACAAAATCTAAAACCAAAGACACAAGCAGTATTACTGCACATATATTTGTAACACAACAGCCACAAATACAAACCTTATCTAGAAGAAAAACTTGATAATATGTGCTAAAGTATACCTCAGAATCCTTCACTATTTTTTCCCTCTTCCTTATGAACAAACTTACATTAAAGACTCATGAACAAACAAGTTATACATCTAAAAATATGGTTTTATTCTTTCATATAGAAGCAAAGACAACACACTGTAGAAAAAAACACCACAAGATTCACGATATTATTGATCAACAAAATAATACTAACCTTACCCTTCAAGAGAAAGCCACAACACAGAAAACATAAAAAACTCTTGAAATCCACTGCTATAAACACATTAAAACAGAATTACCTCCACCTGGGGTGGGAGGTTATCAGATTATGGGAGAAAGCAACACCTGTGGCTGAACAATTCTTAGGCTGCAGTTCTTATGGATATTATTTTTCCGGTGTATGCAAAGGTGGTTTGCTTTACTCATTTTTCCATTAAACCATGGAAAAAGGAGGTTTGTGTTTACATGTGTTTTTTTTGGATGCATAATTAATAAATACCCCTGAAAGCCTGGCTGTAGTAAGCACTTGGTTAGCATTCCAGGGGAAGGAAAACTGTGGCAAGTCAAGCACTAGCATATGAGGATCTTTATTGTAGATGATAAAAGACATTATTATTTATTATTTATTATTATAAAAGACATTATAATTACTATGTCTTATAGTAATTGAAGGTTACAAATATAGTCCTTCTTCTCAATACTTTTGTTTGTATGTTTGTTTGTTGTGCTGCCCTTTAGTCTATGACGCGAGAGTAATTCATGTCAAAAGTGAGAAAAGGATCTAGTGCTGAAGGAGTATTTTCTGAGTGTGTAGAAGTACGATTTAAATAGAATGTGAAAAAAAAAATGGAGGAAGCATGGAACATGAAGATCTACTCCTTTTTTTTTCTCTTGCAATTATTAATTCCTTGTGCTAGGTCTGCTCTCTCTTCTCCAGTGCAAGTATTCAGTATATGCCTCTTTCCTTCCACATCTCCAGAGTGACTGGACTGGCCTCATAATCTATATGCTTGTAGTTGCTTTTTAATATTTAATTCCCTTGGACAAGATCTATTTGGTATCTCTGGAAATCATACTGGCATAAAACTTATTTTCCTTTTTCCTCACAGACATCTGTTTGAGTAGCCTTTGTCACCTTGTTGCAACTCCAGTGGCTATCTTCTGAATGACTTTATTCTGTTCAAGGGTTGTAACAATTCCCATTGTATCATGCACGATTCATAAGGTCAGACTGCTGGTGGCATTGAGAGACCTACTTCGATTTTCAAAAGCACTGCCATGAGTTTGAAAATGGAGCATCTTTGAAAACTGCCCCATGTTAACACTTGTCTCCAATTCATTCCTTGTGTAAAGCTTATCAGAGAGGTGCCTCAACTATAAAAGAAAAAGAAAAAAGGCTGGGCCCCGCTGAAATGTATTTTTTTTTCTTTGTCGTGACTGTTTTGAGGATGCAGCAGAACACATTCATCCTGGAACGTGAAGCTCATTATTATCAAAGACTTGTGAGAACCTGACTTAAAGAAAGAACAGTCTGGAGTCATTTATAGTACCAGTCTCAGGCAAATAAAAGCATTTACGGGAAGGAAATGAGAGGAGGGTAGCATAAACTTCCAATCTTTCTCTAAGAAAGACAGACAGGTTTAAACCCTTGTGATGTATATTAAAAAGAATCACCTAAGGGTCCATATTGAGAAAACTTATTGGTATAGTCTGGTACAAACACCAGAGCTCTTCCACAAATACACTGATTACCATTGCCTACCAGAGAAAATACCATTAGTAAATGGGCAATTGTACCCTTAACTGGGTCCAGAGAAAAGTGACAAGGTCAAATACTAGTAAAATTACCTTTTTTTTTTTTTTTTTTTTTTTTTTTTTAATAGATGGTTACACCCCTTGTTTGCTAGGTTGGGTGAGTTTCTATTTTTCATTTTCCTGTGCTCTAGGGTATTTTTGTGTTAGTGAGCTCTGAAGCAAAAATGAGTAGCAACCACAAAGCAATTATCAAGAAAGCAGGGCTGAGCAAACAGTCTATCTTTGCGCCATGAGGCTTCCTTCCTCAGAATGACAGACCAGGCTTCAGTGATCCTGTCAGCCTGTGTGAGATACAGGAAATGCCTGCTAGAAGCCCATTTCCTCTGATGTCCTAAATGGACGTGATGATGCTATCTGTACCAGCCTGCTGCCTCAGTGTGGCTGCATTTTCTTTGTTATTTCTGAGGAGAAACCCTGCTTATTAAAGAACAGGATCTGATCATTTACCTGAGGTAATTCAAGGAAGTGAGAGGCACACGGGGTGCTCTACCACACTTACAAGAGATCTACCCAGATTCAACCCCAAGGACATGAAACTTCTTGAGCAAAATTCATGTTTCCTTTAGGATAAGGGACGCTCTGCTGGGTAGATCTAATTGCCAGCATTCACGGTGCTCTACCATTGAGGTCACAGATACGCCAAGGCCTGCAAATTCTGAAAATGTAAGTACTTTGTGGCTAAAAAAAAAAACAAACAACAAAGGCCAAACTGTCTATTGTCTCCATAAACAAAGAAATTGGGGATTCAGGTGACGTAGAAACAGTACAAAGGGTACCTGAGCTATGAGCCTAGTTTAAGACACAAGATATTTCCCTTTAGGGCTGGTGAAGTCCTCTGAGGTCTGAATCTCATCACACTGCACTAGCTCATACCGAGAGTTTCAGCAGTGTCAGAGGAACTCTGTGCTGGGGTGCAGAAAAGAGGTGTCTGTTCTTCTGCAGGTCTGTGAGACCCACGTCAAACTAGACCTCCACGACATGAATGTACCCACAGGGAGTTCCTTAGGTAAGAGGGAAAGGCACTTGCATTAGTATAATGTTTGAGAGTAATAAGCAAAGGACCTTCAGACATATTAGTCTCAGATCTCTTTAGACCTGCTCTGTATGAACTGTTTTTGCTGCCTTTTTGCATTAGAAGATAATACATTCATACCTTTCTCCTCCCAATAAAAAATGAATGCATTTATCCTAAATTTCTTGTAAGACTACATGGTAATCTGTTACTGTATTTATAGCTTTCCATTGTGCTGGTAATTATATTGACCCAAATGCATAAAGTAGATCACTAAAATTATATTTTCACATTGAACCTAAGCTCCAGGCCCCAACAGGCTTGTATCGCCAGGTTGGTCCAGCAGACCAAGGCACGGTTCAGCTACAGCAAAAGATATTCATATGGCATAACTAAAATAACCAAAAATGTTGTGTGACACTACAGCCTCAATGAACCAGAGAGAGTTTCTCCTTGAACACCAATCAGAATACCCTAGGCTGAAGTTACACCAGCTTCTGGCTTATTTCCCTTGTATACAGGCATATAAGGGTATAATGAAACAGAATTGAAGATAAGCTTTAGCTCCACATTGATTTTTAAAGATACCTGAATAAGAACTCTAAAGGTACCTTATTTAAAATTTTGAAGTTGTGAAGTTTACTTGCACACAGAACATCCATCTGCAACAGGAACAGGCTACATGCAGAATCTGGTATTACTTTATAAAGACTTTTAAGTCTTTAAACTTTAAGCAAGAGCTGGAAGTCAAAGTTTGATGCATACAGTAAGACAAAAAATAAAAAGATTGCTCAGGTAACCTGATACCATCAAATTATAACATTTATTTCAGTTACAAAAATAATAAGATTTCTTTTATATAACTCAGGCACATAGCCAAGCATTGAGTATATTGCTGTAGGTAAAAAAGAAAAACCCTAAACACCACCATATCAGTTGGTAGCTCAAGTAATGCACAGATCCTTTCCCTTCTCCTGTAAGATTCTGAATTCAAATACAGGTCATATCAGCAGTAGATGATGCCCTAGCAACTGCTTTGGAGACCTAAATGAAGAAAAAAAATGGTCCTGGAGCAGATTCTTATGGAGAAATTTAGCAAGGGTCAAAATCAAGTGGATATGCAAGACAAACAGATTGCTCATGTTGAAATACCACATGTGAAGAATTTCCCTGTGGGGAAATTTATGCTTCTTTCAGAGTTGTACATGTTTTCCACATGGTGTTTCCATAAGTGTCTGTATTCTCCCCCTCCTTAACACTAAAGGATTATAAAGGTTTGGTTCAGGTTTTCTAATTAGTTTGTTTCTTTCCTTAAGCCTATTATGTTACTTGGATAGGGGAACATGGCAGTAGAAAAACTACTGGCTGTTAAAGAAGAAAGTGTAAAGTTTGTCTGAAGAAGTCTTTGAATTATTAGAAGGTACTGAAACACAACACAGGCTGAATCATAGGTGACTAGCTGAGTTCCTTACAGTCAGCAACATGATTCTGTCCCCTGGTAATGGTGAAATTCTTGCTGTCTGCAGTGGCAGCAGGGAAAGGCATAAGGTATAACCTTCCCAAGATAATAGACTAATTCTTACAAGAAGCACACACTAATGTGACGTGTTCTATGCTGTAATTTAGTAAGATATTACCATAGCAGAAGTGGAAAATGTTAGCTTGTTAGTGCCCACTATAGAATTGAAACTTACTATCCACCCTTCCCCACCCCCCAACCCACGAGCCTTATGAGGCCTTTCCGGATGATACTGCTTTCTCAGTGAAATGCTAAAAATCCTATTTTGTTTGGAGTAATTCACTTCAGTTGTCTGTCTTCTGGCTGGTGGATCTTCTTCATTTCCCAGTCCTAGAAACTGTCTGAATTGCTTTGATCCACTCTGTACGCTCTGCGGACGAAGCTGCTTGCAAGTAATAGTGGATATCGTTTGCTGTGATGATTTCAAACAGGTTATTTTCAACATCACTCTTCTTGGCTACAGGGAAGAAATAAGGAAGTCAGCTATGAGAGAATAAACTCTTGTATGTAAAATGTTTCTTCCTTTGCATTCTGTAAAGAGATTGCCTTCCTTTCTACAGCTGTGCATGATCATGTCTTTGCAAGCCATTTGCAAGACAGGATCCGTGACATCTGTCACAGTCTTGGAGAAAAAAAAAAAATAATCTGTGAGTTGTGCACATTTCACTTTCAGGAGTCCCTGTTCAATTGATACCCGACCATGGAAGAATCTGCAGCCCTGCAGAGAGCTTACATTACCCAAGCCCTCCAGTGCTTTGCCATGTACAAAAACAAGAGATTTAAGTCATGTCAGAAATCTCTGGCTCTTTTCATGGACACAGCCTAGACCGGCATTGAGATGCCAACAGACTTTCTGGCTGGGGATGATAGCCTGCCTCTCCTGTGGAGAGGAGAAAGCATTGAACAAATGTTTCTCATTCCTTGCACCGATGCTTAACCATTGCTGTTCCCACAATTTCTACCTTTAGGAGGGAACAGAACATGTAGAGTAACAAGTCATTGGCACAACCATTTGTAACCTAAAGTTTCCACATGAAATTCATGAATTAAAATGAGAACTCAGCTTATTTTGTCTAAGGCCAATTATCCTAACATGGGGACACCAAGTCATCATTTTGACAAGTCTGAACAACTGACAAAGAACAAGATTCCCACTTGCTACCTTTATCACAGTACTCTCCTTCAGTAATTAAGAGAGCCTAGTAATTAGAAGAATTACTGCATCATTGCAAATTGTTTTTGAATAATAATAAAAAAAACAGTTGTGGTCTCAGGCAGATTTAAAGAATGCACCAAAAACTTGTAACACAGCTCTTTCAGTAAGGTTCCTTACAGTCTGGCATATCTTCCACTGCCGTCACCACGCAGCCCCTCAAGTGAATTGCTCCGAGAGGATCTTCTCCCTGGGGAAGATAAGAAATCAAAATGAAATACAACTCTTCTGAAACCCTTCATATGTCAATATCTGACTAAAACTCCAGAATGGAAACAAAAACATTTGGTGACTTCGTATGTCATGTGAGAAAACCAGGGTATCCTCTGTATGATATGGAGGGTAGGGGGGTGTGCAAATCTGCAAATAAATAGGAAATCTTTCAGAATTTGGAATTCAGGATCTGCAGAGTATTTACCATGCTCTGAGCAAAGGTGTGAAAAAAATAATAAACCTTATGCCAGCTATAGGCTTTCCTTTGATGTTACAGTGAAAAGCAGGTTAGTTATAAAGAAGAGATCTTTAAAAGTTTTTTGTTGTTTGTTTATTAAAAACAAGCAGCAGGAGCAGATATACATTTATTTACAATCTTGCCTTCTTCTGCATTTCAGGAAGAAGTACTGCACCAGCCAAAGAACGGGTGAAGAAGCATTTTTGTTAGCACAAGCCTGAAACCAGCAGTTCCTATGAGCTGACACACTTCAGCCTTTTGGGAGGAGAAGCCAGGAGTGGGAAATATGCTGGAAACAAAAGTCAAACTCCTTAGCGTTGATTCTCCAGTGCATCTAGGCAGCTTCTGCCGAGCAGGAAAGGCACAGCCTAGAGAACCTGAACCTACAACAATAGCTTTGCTCGTGCAGCAGTGCTAGACAAAATAAATAAATAAATACTGTGGGCTGAATCCATCTGGACATCAGCTTTTGTGGGTCAGGTTTTGTCTATGGTGATGCCCCTTCCTTTCTCAGAGCAGGCCTTGACCCATAAGAATTACACGAGAAACAAAATGCCATGTCTCAGTCTGACACAGAAAGCACCTTGATTACAAACTGCAAAACGATGGTACAGCCTTAATTTTCTATTTTAACCTCATTCACGTTAATCAAATGGGACCACGCATTAATTCTAATTAATCACAAAGAAGAGGTAAGAGCACAGTTCAGTGCTGCCTGTTCCCTGGTCTGGATGTCACATGCCAGCCCCAGAAACCATTCTTCCCTCTGCTTTTCCAGAAGGCAGCCAGGTAGTGTGACCACAAGCAGCCCCGCTACCCTGCTTGACCGTTTCCATCACACACCCCCAAGCAAATACTCTACTGATATTTCTAGAAGAACACAGCTTTAAAAATAAAAAATAAAAATAAATTAAAAAAAAAATAAAACCCACCAAATAAACAGGGAAATAAAACAAAATTGAACAAATATATCTTACTCCAGCAGGATCATAGTAGTGAAGATATGCAGGGTCCTCTCTTAAAACAAACTTTCTCACTTTCCAGTTTTTCCTTCGATGTCCCTAGAAAAATTAAAAAAGACACACGTCATGAACCGCATTCCTTGCAAATGCTTGCAGACAGCTTACCCATGCATGAGAGAACATGGGAATATAAAAGTGAAAAAATATTTTGGACAGGAAATATTCACTGGCTTCTCTCTTTTTTTATACACAAAGTACAACAGCTTCAACATGGGAGATGACATTCAAATGAGATCTGTGAGAACAAGGTTTAAATACCACAAAACATGGCTGCAATATGTCCTGCGGTAAGGGTTCAGACCCTAACCTTTCTCCACAGTATCCCTTGCTGGCTGGCTTGGGAAGCTTCCCTGACAATTTGCTGCCTTCCAGCAATGCTGTTCTGAGGCACCTAGCCTTTGCAGGGCCTCTCACACAGGTGTAGACCAAGCAAAAAGCAAATAGATTTAGCTCCAAGTGGTATAGACATCCAAATCACATTAACAAGTCACCTTGGCGTACAGTCCACCAACTCCAATCAGTGTTGTTAAGTGCTTTGAAGCTCTGGAAGATCTCATCCTGGGAGCTCTGGGAGAGCTCAGTCTGGGCCAGCCCACAGCCTCACAGACTCATACTGGGCACATGGACCCTAAGCACTCATGGGCTACATCCAGATCATCTAGTCCCGTCCTTTCTTCCTAGGAGACAGGAAATTTCTCCTCCAATGCAAACAAACATCCTGCCATTCAGAGCCTGAGTCTGATGAGAAATCAGAAAAGTTGCAGGGAGGACAGAATGGGAGACATCCCTGGAAATCAAACCCTGTGACCAGGGAAGATGAAACCTTCTTACTCATTTTACAGCATTCACAAAGTAACTGGGGTAACAGCGCTTCCCAGCAGATCTAGGTTTTCCCCATCCTTTGCTGCAGTCTTGAGAACACGCATTATCTGCAGAAATGGTGACACTCTCAAGCAGTGATCCATAGTTCACTGAAGGTGACCAAATCCATATTAGCTGCTGGAGACTGTCGTGAATCATTTCCTTTCCGTATTTCAAAATATTAGTTTCTCAATTAACTACTGCTGTTTGCAAGAAGTTCCTACTGACTAGACAGAGGTGGATGTGACAGGGTAAACGTTAGCAGAAAGACTCATATCCAGTTTCTTCTGTTGCTTTTGAGCAATGTGGCTGAACAAGAGAAATACAAGTGAGCACCACCAGAAAGTACTTATGGGCCCAACAGATGTTTTCTGGTTTCCATCATGGCGCCAAATGTCCAGAGGAAGCAGAAATCCTTGCTAAAACATCTCCCGCTTGTCACATCTCTTGCTTTAGCACTCATATTTAATTAGAACACTAAGCTGTCCTGTTCTGTACTAAGAACAATAAACCTTGCAACTCTGGACAAAAGCCCTGCTGGCATGCTACAAAATGGGTTCTTTGAGTAAAAAGAGGGAAGAAGAGAGATTAAACCTGTCAAATGCAGAGATGGCATAAGCTAATTTATCTCTTTGAAACTTTTAGGTGTAGAAGAGTAATCTTGTATCCATTGAACATCATCCCAGTGAGAGGACAGAAGGTGTGCAATACTGACCTGTTTCAGTAAACATCCTTGTTTGACTACTAAGCCTCTGAATTCTTCTTTCAGGACCACATCATCGTCACTAGAATTCCCCTCGCAATAAAAACCACTGTCTGGCTGCATGACCACAAGAGAAAATTCAGAAGTTACACAAATGGTGCCTGTTTCTGTATATATATGTACAAATCTGGCTTCTCTTTGGCTTCCTTTCAGCCTGTTTCTGTTACCAAAAAAAAAATAAATCAACTTTTCTACTGGAAAACCATCTGGTAAAGTTGAGGACCTCTCCAAGTTGCCATGGAAGCATTTCAGTATGAGATAGTAGGACTACACCAGATCTTAGGGCATCTGAAGAGAGCTGGAGCATCTGCATCTACCTCAGTTCATATAAAGCAATGCTGGCACAGGCAATACACCCCAGGCTGTCTGTTTCCCAACCCAATATAACATTCCCCTCCCTACATCCATCACAAGCACCTGAAGTTTGAGAAGAAGAGGAAACTCATCTAGGCCATCTTCTCCACACCAGATAGATTGTGATGCTGGTTACTGAAGCCTTACACTGCTCAAGTGGTGTGAATGAAGGTATGAATAACCACATGTATTGTATGTAGTAAGCTTTTGTGCTTACTGTTTACCTGATACCAAGTCAGACACTGACCTCCTGCAACCTCCTCACACCATATTGGTGCTGAATCCAACTAAAAGCAAGCTGAAAGCAAGCAAAGTACACATGAGCTATCAAGAGAAGCGCCCCTGGTAGCCAGGAACTGTGATGGCCACATGGCTGCCTTCACCAGCACTGTCTGTGCTTCCTTTTCTGCACAGGTAAAGTCTTCCTACCACAGAGGTGTTCTACAAAAACAAAATGAAGTAACGGGAGATTCATTTTTTCATGGAGTGATTCTATGTGGTAAATATAAACAAAACTGTAATATTTAAGCCATTTTACTTAACAGTAGGAAGACCCTTTGTTAGCATCAGTTCATAAAACAAACATTTTTTAAAATGTTTGGCTGTGATTGTGGTATTGCAAGTTCTACAAATCCATCCACAGAATATGAAACAAATTGAAAAGTGAAAAGGTTGGGTAAGCTACCCAGGACAGGTGTTATCATGTAGATATTAAAAAAATAAAATAAAATAAAATAAAAAGTTGCTTTTTTGCTCACAGGCAAGTGAGCCAGATGAGTCAGATGTGCCAGCTCAGTGCACAAAAATGTGTTTCCAGCTTGAGCCACTCTGAGAAGCCCCATGATGATGAATTACTGTCTTCCATTCCACTGAATCATCAGGGGAACTGGTGGCTAAGTCCTTGTCATTGCTGAAATTACTGGGAATAAAGCCCAAGTTAAGAAGAATCTCTGCACTCGGTTCACAGAGTGCCAGAAGAACTGTCTTGGTTACAGAGGTTAAAGTGTCACATAGAGAAGGACAATTAACATGGATCTCTAGTTCTGTACAATCTTTCCTCCAGGACTTAAGGATCCCAACTCAAACCTGAGAAGAGCAGAGTATCTGCAAATCTGGGACAAAAGAAAACCAGAATACAACACTCACAAAGTAGTAATAGGCATCGCTGAGATCTAAGAAGGGGGTATCTGACAGTCCCTCAGCTGCGGCCTTGGATGTATCTCCTGCAGGCTGCAGGTAGCCTTCGCTCAAGAGGGAAGAGGCGAGCATGAGGCCTTCTTTGCGATTTCGGATGGAGTTGCTAGACACCAGCCAGTCAATCACAGAAGTGCCTGGTTACAAATAAATAAACGTTATCAGCCACAACCTAAGACAGACAGGCAGAAACCTAAAAATACTCGCTGGCACTGGTTTAATTTCCTCCTCCTCCTCTTGCTTAACATGGCAATACCTGAACATTTTCTTAAACTTCATCCTTTGAGCATCTCTCCTGTTGGTCAAGATGACCTCTGCCAGGTTTTTTCCTAAAACTTCTCTATGCTCTACAGAGCTTAGAGCTGTTTTGATCTATCTTGAGACTCTTAGCTCTGTGCTCTTTTTATTGAATGGAAAAGAGGAACAAGAGCTTCTTACCTGTAAAACAGTGATTGAACACTTTCTTATCTTTTTCCAGTTTCAACTCCTTTATTCCCTTTTCAGGATCTTTCATTGAGAGGTACAAAGCACTGTGCATAAAAAGAACCATAGAAACTGTTAGCAAATAAAAAGCTTTAGCCAACTGGTAAAGTAATATTATTCTCTTTCACAGGGTCTTCATATTTTATGAGCATAGCAATCTCTGTAGACCTACAGTATGACTTAGTCTCCTGAAAAGTTTACTGCGCAAAGCACAGAGGCCTCACCACCTCCCTAGCACAACTGTAGGAACAGAAGAACTGCACAAAGGGTTCACCACACCTCTATTTTAAGACTGTACTAACCTGTGACGACTGCAGTGTGAACAGAGGAACACCCACTGCTGAGGCTCCTCTGCAGAGCTTCACAGCCCTGGTGCTTTGCTGTGTTTTCCCAAAGGTCCTCAGCAGAGCAAAAACACTGTGACATCCCCAAAACCAGGATGCTCTCAGAGGCCCTGAGTAACTTCAGTGACTCCCGGTCTGACTTCCTTTTCCCCCCTTGCTTTTCACTTGCTCAAAACTAATTGCTCCTGGGGCTCTGAAATGACGAGAAGGACAAACACTAAATGTCACAAGCTAAATCCATTGGTTCATTATTCAGAGTGATCCCGCTGCTGAAGCCATTGAAGACAGATTTAGCTGGATCTTGGTCCTGCACAGTTTTACACATTGCTTTAGAAGCACAGCAGGCTCACTTGTACCTTGGTATTTACTGTGCAAAGACAAAAGTCACACTGTCCTTATTTTTTTTATTATTATTATTTTAAGTACTGACAAGCAGATGGCTTTCTGTACGTGCTCTTTATCTCTTCTTGTCCCTTTGCCAATTCCAAGACCTCTGGCTGGCACCACTCTCTCATCACTATCCAAAAACTATTGCTAACTACAGCATCTGCCCACAGAATAAACAAATGTATAAAATATTTCTAAAATAAATTCTATACTGTACAAAAATACCTCTCCTGAAAGAATCACACTTTGGCTGGGGTCTCCTTTTGCACTGCAGTGTGCTCAGAAGCTTCCTCATAAGTAGAATCCTTTGACAAATATACATTTTGATGAGAGTCAATGTATTAAAATGATCTACTGAGCTCTAATCACTAGCTCATTTTGACCATGCTGCATGATCTAAAACAGTTACACAGAAAGAACTCCCAGGGAAGCTAGCTAGGTAGCAGAAACAGTTATAGCTCTTCCACACCAAGGTTATGCACATGCCACACTGGGAGCAGAAGGAAGTAAATAGGGGTGCAGAGCTACAAGAACAAACCTCAGGTTGATTGTTTCAGGCAGTCTGATAGATTTTCTTGTGGATTTCCTAGCAAACCTTTGGCCTCCATCTATGCACTGAATTGCTTTCTTGATATCCCGTACCCAAGCATCTCTCTCTTCCAGGTAGGCAGCTTGAAAAAAGTGGTCCTGCTGCTTGGCTGCAGTGAGCTTGAAGACAAACTGAAAGGATAAACAATGGTTTTTTAACGTTACTTTGGTGTAGCTGGTTGGATATGATTAACTTGGTATCACCATGGCATGCTGCCTACCTATGCCTAAGGGCTATGGAAAGTGCTTTAGAGCCAGCTGAATAAAAAACACTCTGAAGAAAAACATGGACAGGCAGTACAGGTAACTGACTCATTTTGTTACTTCCCAGTGAGCATTCCTGATGTCAGCAGAAGTGAGTGGCACTGCTATAACTGGTGATTTGGGAAGTTCAAAACAGAAAGATTGAACTGCAAAGTCCCCGCACTTACAGTGGGCATAAACTTGTCTTAATATATTTAGAGATGTGATCAGTTCAGAGGATAACAACAACGTTAAAACAAACAACAAACTGCATCATGCTGCTAAGGTTCTGATTCACACAGGGAGAAAAAGACACAGTCACATTGGAGGGCAACTGAACACGTTTGCAGTTTTTTAAGGGCTTGGTAGGTAGATGAAACATCTGACCCTTACATACACCTTCTGATCACTGCTTTTCTAAATTGATCACAATGGCAAGCGTGTATTCCCCAAAACCCCAGAAGTGAGAACATCTATTTTAAGGTAGGTCTAGGCAGAAAAAAAAAAAAAAAAAACAACAACAACCTGAAGAAGAATAAAGTTTAGACTGTTTGATCTCATTTTCATCCAGTGATCTTTTGGATAGAAAATACAGATCTAAGTACTCAGTCAAGAGGGCTTCCATTTACTCTGAAGTGTAGTTCCCCTTAAGTGGAACTGTTAATTGTTCCACTAGTTGTAGAACAAACCAGGTTTCTGGTTGTACTGGAATAAACAGACTTAGTGGGCATCTAACTAAATACATCAAGCTAATAAGAGAGCAAACAGCATGGGCTCATGAGGAGAAGTAGAGATTATCAAAGGGCAGAAAGCAGCGAATCTAAAACACTGACATCAAAACACCAAAGTCTACTGAAGCCTGCTTTTGTAAATGGCATGATTTTGAACATCTCAAATATCTATCTTCCAGACTGGTAAATGGAAAATATTCTGATGCCCTGAAACTATGCAGAAGTCCCAGTGAGTTCTATGAAAGAGATTTCAAAATTGTAAAGCACTGGATACTCAAAAACACAGTGAAAAGTTAAAGAATTTTTATTTCTACTATGAGGAGAAAGGCCTTTCCAAGTCTTCTCTTAACTCTAGCTTTCAGAAACCTAGGCCACTAGGCTAGACAACCAGGCTTCCTCTGAAGTTGGTGGAAAGGTTATGTCTCCAGTCCTAGAACTCACCGGTCTTCTTTCTGGAGTTGTGCGTGTATTTGTATTTTTGAGAAAATTAGAACATTAACTTGCACTAAACGCCAACAATTTAGCTAAATTAAGAGAACACCATCCTTCGGGGTGTTCAAGGAATGGTTGGACATGGTGCTAAGGGACATAGTTTAGTGTGTGACATTGGTGGTGGGGGGATGGTTGGACCAGGTGATCTTGGAGGGCTTTTCCAACATTAATGACTCTATGATTCTATTCTATGAAATGAATCCTACTATGAGCAACCATACATGATAATGCTATCCAGAGGAAAGCGAAGGGAGAAGCAAAAAAGAAGAAATAGAGCAGAATTAACATCAAATTAAGTAGTGATGAAATAGATCACCAACAGTGAACAGTGGTGACTACATTTTACAACAAATTCTTTAAATATACAGTCACATCCTCTTGTGAACAGGATATGTATGTTTAACAAATCCAAGGTTGCTTCCTTTCCCCCCCAACATCTGCTTTTTGCAATTGATTTAATAAACAAAGTGTGCTGATGATGTGCCATGAGGTTTCAGACAGGCCTCAAGGCAGGGCCACATTCCAATTCAAAAAGCCAAAGCCAAATTGGGTGAATACAAAAGTTTGCTCACAGCTTGATGGGTCCAATTTGGGGTAAGGACTAAGTGAGTAAGACTGGACATAAAACTGACCTTACGACAATGATCCCATTTCTTACCCTACAGAAGTCTTGCTAGAAATGAAAGTTTAGTTTTAGGTCGATATGAATGTACACAAACCACTACAAACCAGAATAATTCACATCAGAAGCACAATTGTACGTTTTAGCATATAACCAACTAGAATGTAGTATGCAATGCAGAGGCTTTGAATTCAGCTGTGAAATACAGCTGTAAGATTTAAGATACAACAGTAAAAACTCTGTATATAAGGAATGTAAGGAACACATGCAGTAAATTAATTTCACTCATTTTGGGCAGTAACTGCTTGTCAGAACAATCCCAGTGACAGTATTGGCTTGTACAGATGAGCATATTGCAGTTTTGGCTGTCTGAACAGTGCAAGTTTTCAGACAAAGTATGTCAGGCTGCTGGTCTATGGGCTTGCAGAAACATCCCACTGACCCAAGGAGGATCTGCTCTGACACCTGCTGAAGTTGTTTGTATCATTTTTACTGACTTCAAACTCTGCAGCAGATCTTCCTTATGAAAATACATTTTGGGTGCCTTGTCCCCCGAGTCTGACACTGAACACTTCGGACTCTGACGATTTTGTAGAGTGCACACATGCTGGTGAATTATCTTTTCACTAATGCTACCGTTACTGACATTTCCAAGCAACCACTACAGAACAATACTGATTTGATCTTAGTGCCTTTGTGGGACCTAAAAACAAGCAAAATATGTTTGGAAAGAAATACTTTATGAGAAAAGCTTTATTTCTAGCATTATGTTGTAGGATCCGTGATACTCTAGAACATAGTACCCTCCTTCCCATGATGAGTAAGGAGAGCTGTACAGAGGATTGTTAATTAGATAACGTAGGAACACAGTTTCAAATTAGCTGAATTTGAACTAACTGTATGCAGATAAACTGAGTTCCTTTATTTGGTTATTTAATGTCCTGCCTCATGCTCTGGTCTTGGATATAATTATACTTCACCCTTATTCATGGTTTGCAAAAGAGGTGGAGTCAAGTGCAACAATGCAGAGCTACTGCCTTGTGCTCAGGCAATCCACTGACACAAAGCCATGCCTGCTGAAGCAGAAGGTCAGATGCAGCGCTGCAGGAGTCAAACAGTAAGGATTGTCCAGCCATGCCTACAGGTGAGCCAGCAGTGCTGCTGGGAGACAAAAGAGTAAATGGGTTTGATCTCCACTGCTTCTAAATCAATTGGATGCTCTTCCTTGCCAGTTCAGGTAGAGCAATATCCATGGTGGGCATGGGATGGGTTAGGGATGAATGATCATGAAATTTTTTGTCTGGGCACAATAATGGTTTCCTTCCGTGGACAACTCCCAGTGCCTACAGAGATCTAGGAAGAGCTGGCAGCTCTTGATGACCCTGCCCACAGTGGAATTCACACAGTAATGGTCCCCTAAAACCTTTTGTCCCCAGGAGAAGCAGCCATCCATCACTTTCCTGACTCAACCCAGGATTAACAACAATCTTATTCCCTGCTAGTACTGGCCCAAACAGAGCTTTTAAATTAAGAGGCTCTTAACACATTCAAGTCTAAAAAGACTCCATAAAATCAACATAATTTTTTAATATAAATATTGGTCAGAGCACAGAAAAAAAAAAAAAAAAAGGAGAAAGAAAAGAAAGCAAGCAGGTCTAAACCCTGACTCCACTCACCACAGAACTGAAGGACAGATAATTCTCCTCAGTTTATACATATGAGAAAATGAAGTGCTCTCTGAAGTGCACTCTCTCACACTATTTCTACTTTTCTAACACTCCCTGAGATTCTTCTCCTCACAGCCTTCTCTTCTCCAGGCTGAAAAACCCCAACTCCCTCAGCCTGTCTTCATAGGAGAGGTGCCCCAGCCCTGTGAGCATCCTCACGGCCCTCCTCTGGACTTGTTCTAATATGTCCAACTTGGACCTTACCCACATGCTTGCTGTGTTTGGCCACAGACAGCCCAAATGTGTACATCATTTGAACTCATTTCCCCCAGTTATTTTCCTCTCTCTCCCCAAGTACACACACAGCTCTTAGTCACACACAAAAGCTCTACACATAACCACGCAATGTGCAATTAATACACATCATGTGAATGTGAAATACATGGGGTCAGGTAGTTACCAAAGGGTAACGAAACAGGAATCACAGCTTTTTGGGGGGCATTTGTACCACAGCATTTATCTCCCTCCTGTCCAAATAAGCCAGTCATGGCTCTTTGCCATGATAATTAATTATTATTCAGTAATTAATAATTTTTTTTCTGTTGCTCATTAAATAGTTTTCCACAATTTTATTCTGTGGCTCTTAGCAGCTAAATTTATATTTAGTACAAAAGTTGCCCCATTCAGCTAAGTGTCCCAAAACAATATAATTTAGATCTTCTCTGACAGATTTAGAAATAAAAATGAAAAACAAACAAACAAACAAACAAAAAAAAAATAAAATAAAACTGTCTGAATACTCCTCCTGAAATATCCTGAGTTTTAACTCAAACAGTCACACCTTTCAAACCCTACACAAGTCCAATCTTGCTTTCAGCCTTCAAAGATGAGGGAAGGTGACCACCAGCATAAATGTAAAGAATCTAACGACCAGCCTTGTGCCCCTTAGTGCCTCCAGGAGTTCAAGTATACTGTCAACCATTGTTATAAAAAAACATACTTACCGTTCTTTTGCCAAAATCTTGGCAGGGGCTGTTAATAGTGCTTCCTTTTAGTGGGACCATCCCTTTGGGGCTGTTGTCAGCCTTCCGCTTATAGAATTCAATTCCATCTTCTAAGAGCACGACCCACATCGGCTTCCAGGTATTAAACATGCTGCCCTGCATCAATAAATCATGGTGTACGTTATGTCTGATAAATCATTGTTCATATGATATCCACCAAAGACCAGGGAACATCTGATTGACTCTAAAATAACTATTGGGTCTCAAGGGAAATAATGAGCCACAACCACACCCATCTCACCATGCTGTTAAAATATGTTGTTATTCTTCTGACAACCATTTATTTCCCCTTCTAGTCACCTCTACTGTGAATTTTTCCAAAATCACATCGCGACCCCAGATGATGTTTCTTTTCCATACGTTTGTGATTTCAAAATGACCCAGTGACAACACTAGGAACAATCCTCAAAAATTCCAGATGGGAACTGACCCATTAGGGCTCTCTCATTAACTCTCGGCTTCCTGTGCTGTATTTAGGACTTGGTGCCACAATACAGTCAGCTCTTGAGGCCTGGCTGTCAGATAAGAAAGCACCTATCTCAGAAGACTTCTACACTTAAGAAAGCAACAGTAAGGGTAATGAGTGGTTCAAAGGCCTTGGGATGTGGATCTCCAACTGCTGTGGTGAGAAACTGAGGTGCTTTGTTTCATCTTTTGAAGCTTTTACTTCCTGTTTCTGAATCACAGCAGTTAGATGTGAGAAACTCAGAAATAAAGCCAGAGTCAGATCCTACGTATAGTGAAACATGCCAGAATTCACAGGGCCTCAAAGAGGAACGACCTGTCTCTCTGTGCTGAGCACGATTAAGTGCTAGAATTATTAAGGCTGCTGTGTCCTAGTTAGCATACCTCTGGTCCTGCCTGCAGACAGCTTCAAAAACGCTCACAATCCCAGACACCCAAGTGACTTACTGCTCAGCCAAATAAGCATTTAGATGTGCTGAAAATCAACAGTTCTTCTGAGGAGTCACTGATGCACACTCAACATCTGTAGGCCTCAAATCAGAGGCTATCCTCCAAAAACATCTGATTTCCTTATATTTCTGGCACAAAGAGAGACCTCAGTTTACGCTCCCTCTCCTATCATGGTGGCTAAGCAGAGCTAAAGCTGCAGACAGAAGTGAGGTGGCCACCATCACGCTGTGCAAATGGCTTGTTTTGATTTTAAAATGGGCAGTTACTTTTATTTGCATTTCTGCAGGAGTGAAAAGGACAGAAACACCAAGTCTTTCCCTCTTTCTCCCCCAGGATGAAACCTTTGACCATCACATCTTCTTCCTGCCTTAGCTCTCAAGAAAGGCCTTTTGCACTGTGAATCAGACCTTATGTTCAATTACAGGTTGGAGAGGAAAAACTGTCAGCAAAGATCTTACTGAGAATGGGACCTGCTTCCAGCCTCTGCAGTGCTCACTGCAAGCAGAAGGTGCCCCACAAGTGAATGCTGCCTTCCAAGGATAAACTGCTGGGCTGGAGGCTCTCTGGAAACCCAGATAAACAGAGAACTAATAGAATAGTCCAACCTTGATGTGGATACCACACAGGGATGGAATGCTGTTTTCTTGTTTGATTTTTTGTTTCAGCCCTAAGAATTTATCATTTTTGGAGAACCCATATTGACCCACAGGTTGATTTTCTGCTAAGGAATCAATACAAGAGAACCAATACAAGAACCACTGCAATTTCCTTTCGCAAATTTATTGCATCTTACGATACTTCTGCTCATAAAGAGACAAGTCCAGTACTTCCTGAAGACTCCAACATGTTCTGTCAATGGAAGCCACTGCGGAGCAGAGTTAGACTGGCAGTCTCAGATCCACACCATCAGCAAGCCTGAACATAGTCATGTCGGTCTCAGCTAAAACAGCTCATGAAAGGCAAATGCAGGATGCTGGATTTGATTTTCCTGGACTAAAAACCAAATCGTCTCCCTTGCTCCAAAGACTTCAGATAAAGATGGGTTTTCCCTGAATTGCTCTCTGAAATCGTTAGCCACTTTAAAAGCTCATGCAACTTCCCTTTGGTAGAACTACTTTAAAAAAAAAAAATATCCATAGCACTACATGAGTAGAAAATGAGCTGTTTTCTGTGCTTGCTCAGACAACCCAAGGTCCCCCACATATACAGTGGCTTAAACCGACATAAAATCAACTCTTAAATCTGAATCCATATTCACTGAAGACCATGTTGTACCAGCCCCTAAGCATGGTCCTAGCCTAATGTAAATAACAAGAAAATCAATGAAAAATCACCTCCACCCTTTTCGAAGACGATTGTGGCTGCACAGATGATTACTCTGGCAGGTCTGATCAGGAGTTTCACTTTACAGGCACGAAGAAGAGGAGGAGACTACTTAATGAGCACAGAAGAATAACTGAGAACATGCCCATCCGAGCTGGAAGCTCTGGTTGTGGAGTTCACAGCAGCCTCACTGATAGATCTGTGTTAGCTGGTACCACTCTAATCTGCATCTTCTGCTCCTTTTGCCCGCCAGCTTCCCTCTAAGCACACTGCTGCTCCTCACCAGCACCATAAGCTCACTTCTGCAAAGACAGAGCCACTTGCAAGGCTGTTAGAGAACAGGAGCACAATTTCCACTTCCCTGTTGCCATTGCAATAGCACCCAGCTGCAACTTTCCATTAGCAACACCCACAGAGAAACTTCTGGGGACCCAGAATTCAGGGGAACAGCAGAGACTCACACTGGCATGTCTGTATGCATCTTTTCCCTGGCATACCCAGCCAGACACACAACTTGGGATCGTCTGCCCCAGTGTCTAAGTTTCCAGCCACTCTCCTGCCTTGGAGAAATATGGATTGTGAGCCATCTGCTCTCAAACTGGGCCATGGGAACTAGACATCTGCAACCTGCTGTGCATGAATTTGGTCATCTCTTTCCTCATGACAGCATCAGTGCAGCTTTGAGATTACTTTGTGAACTTGCTTCCTTTCACTGTCAGTAGAAATAAGATGTTTTAGCAACAGCAGTCCCAGACTAGAGACCCCTCCAGCCAGCAGCTCTAATAAGTGAAATTCTAGTTTTGATGAGCACAGACACTGCAGCACAGAGCTCCAGAACTGACACAATTTAAACTGCTTTACCGTAGACTGATCTCACTACAGATTTACATAAAAATCTTGACCTTATCCTGTGGGCTCCACCACAAAAGACTCCAGAGCAGAGGTTGCAGTGGGGCAGTGACTGCCTTCACAGAGGAGAGGAGTGTCTACAGCCCCACAAACTCTCCCTAGCCCAGACTCTGACCTGCGATACCACTATGCGTCCCCAGCGTTTAACTCTGATTAAGTGCAGTACAGTAGGCTGTGGCCATTTCAAGCTGTTACCTTTTTTGCCAAGCTTCGAATAAAGGCATTCTTCATAAAAATCAGAATTTTTGACCCAGAGGTACATCTAAGATAAACACAAAGTACTTTATATAGTATACTAACAAGATATAACTGCTCACAAGTATCTCTGTAGTCACTAATATCACATTGTTCTATTGCTCATGGAATTAATTTCATTTGCCTTCTTTTTTAGAAAAATAGGAAAAAAACTCTTCTGTTTAAGTAACTGAAACCAAAGTGTGTTTTCCAACACTCCTGCAACCCATTCAGTTAGCTCCCTCCTCCTCCATCCAAAGCCACCCCCTTACCTTCTTTACCAAGTAGCCCTCTCTTATGCGCAATGGTTCTCGCTCCATGGCTTGACAGTCCTGCTCTCAGGTCTATCAGAGACGGCAGTTAAGTTCCTCTGGCAACAAGGTCTGTGGGGTAGAGTTTTTTACAGTACAGCTGTGTCACTTTCACAAGTTCCTCTGCCTGCTAATCACATGAAAACAACCCCATTTCCTCTTCGGGTGAGAGATAGGGAAACGCAGAAGCATGCGTGTATTTATAGGCTGCCTCTGACAGAACAGGCAACGGCATGACAGAACGCCCAACTGTATCAAACACTTCCAGCTTTGATGACAGAGTCCTGGGAAATTGAATAAGCATTTTAATGCCTAATCCCAAGGACTCAAGTCCGCTCTACAAATACATGAACTCTAGGAAAACAACAGAGGGTGGTGTACCATGTGGCTGCCTGACGCATACCAAAAGGATCTCAGAGACAGGTTTCTAACTCACCAGCTCTGTCACTGTTACTTCATCCCATCTTTAAAGCCTGAGGCCCAGTGTACGAGCAGGTAGGGGTTGGCGGTACAAGCCTCCGCTTCGTTAATCGTGCTGCGCCCTCTGCTGATACAAGAAAATTGTTTATCAGACTCAGGTGTTGGAGCTTGATGCTGAGGCTTCCCAGAGGTTAGGTGGCAAGCAGCACGAATGGATTAGACCAGCACATTGTATGATGCACCACTGAAGGTCACCTTCTATGACCACCTTTCACTTGTCACACAGCCCCTTTGGCTATGTTTGGTAAAATATAAGGTAAAAACATTTTCCGGCATTTGGTATAGAGCAGTCACATTCCCTGTACCTCATACAGGAGGAAGGGTGGTGGGACACAGGAGGCAGTGATGCATTGCCAAGTGCTCTCCGACATGCAAGACTCCGTATCACTTTACAGCTGAACCCAGTGTTACTTCATCTGTCACCCCTGCTACTTGCAAAGGCCTTTCACCCTGACAGACACAAGGCATGGAGCTTCCTCCCAACAGCAGCATTGTGCAGGCCACAGCCACTGCGTCCTGAAGTGCTCCATTGCCAAATTCCCTCCCCAAAAACGTGACTTTTTCCTCAGACAAATTCCTGTTCTCCATTTGGCTCCTGACTTGTCCCAGCTTTTACTTAGAAGCGTATGCAAGTCCAACAAGGTCTACAACAGAGGAATAAAAAAGTTCTGAGACTTTCTCTAGCCATTCTTCAGCAATGAGTATTTATTGGTTTTCCCACAGATAAGAGTCCACTACTTCCTTGTAACGTTCACTATCCCAACTGCTAAATGTTTCTCCTGGCTGTCTGAACTGAGATTTTCCTGCAGTGATTTCCACTTGCTATAACTTGTCCTATCCACCACGGGTACTGGATTACTCCCTTCTCTGTGCTAGCAGTGATGCACAGTTTGTACACTGTAAAGAAGCCTTCTGCTAGCTGGGGTGCTCTGCTGAGCCCCAGGATCAGGTCAGCAATCTGTTTAGCTCTTTGTGAAGCTGAGACAAGGCTCCTACCAGACAAGCTCCACAGCCAAACTGCCTGCTCTAATTTTCTCAAGCCTTTCTCTGCCAGCTGCTGTTTAAATGATCTCTCTAGGCCCGTAATAATGCCTGATGTACTCAGAAGCTCGGAGAGAAAAACATAAAAAAATAAGAAAAAAAAACATAAGGCTACAGAGCATGGGGGTGAAGACCAAGAGCATGGTTAAAGACCACAAAGTAGCTCTTACTTCTTTCTCTACCTTGCTGCCCTTTAGTCCTGAGGAAAGGAAACCCCTTCCCCAGCTAGAAGAGCTTATGGGAACAAAGACTAAGAAACTGCCCGTGTCTTTCTCTCTGAAGGCAGCTTTTGCACAGATTTTCCCCTTGGAATCCCCCTGCTCACCTGCTCCCGCCAGTTTGGTGTTTATGCTTAGTCAGGATTACAGTGATGAACTGATGATATGAAATGCCCAGGGACAGTCCTTTGATAGAACATCTATATGACCTTATACTAGAAAGTGGTTTACTGTGAACAGAAAAGGATGCTGACTCCACCATTAAGCAAAGGAAGCTCAATTTCTCATTTACCTGTGTGAAAAGTCCTTGAAGATGTGTGAAATGAAATTAGAGATACAGTGGCACCAAGCCAATGACTCCAGAATTTACCATTGGCTACTTAAGCAACTCACTGTCAAAGCATAAAATTTTCTTAATTGAGTTTTAGCTGGATGCAGCTACTTTTATAATATTTCTTTTCTCTGTATTGTTTCTCCCATCTTCAAAGCTCAGCTATTCCTTTTGCCCTGCTGACTTTGTTTCATTTATCACCCATCACCACAGGGGAATCAATGCTTTGTCATCCCCAGGCAGAAATGTGCTGATCAACTAAATCACTCATGCAAAGCAAGATGGTCCTTAACCATGCAGTGACCGTGGCTGATGTGAAGGACACGGTGCTGATGCAGTTCTTCTTTAACAAGCTGGTCATATAGAGCAGCAGCAGGCCTAAGGAAGAGGAAGACCTGCATTCTTCTGGCTGTCCATTGAAGGGCTGATTTCTGGCAGAAAAAGACTGTAACCTGAATTGTGGAAATCTGCTGTAAGTTACCCTGTTCTCCCCATTTCTGCCCAAAGTAAAGGTGCGTGATGGCGGATTACAAACATTTGCTACAACAACACAATATGCAGCAGAGATCATAGATTAATATCTTAGCTCAGCTTATTGGCAAGTGAACCGTTCCTGTAAGAGACATCTTGCTGCTGTACTTCCTCAGAAAATTATGTTTCTTTCTGCCACTTCAGGACTTGCTCCTGCAAGCATTAAAAAATAAAAATAAAAAAAATAAAAAAAAAAAAATAAAAAAAAAAAAGCAATCACCTGCATTTATGTGAGCAAGGGATCTAGCTGAGAGACTGATGGGCATTTACACACAGCCATCTCTTTGCAAATAAATGTGTCGGTTGCAAGGAACACAGGCAGCTCTTCAGCTTGTTACATCAGCTTTGCTGCTCTCTGTGCTAGCCCTTGCATGGCTGGATTTCAAATCTGCCTGCTGCACTTTAGGTGCTTTAAGCCCACTCCATCTGTGTCAGAACGGTTGAGTTCTCCAGAAACATGCATCTCTTCAGCACATCAAGCCAGATTTCCCAGAGAAATTAAATCAAATGCCATATGATCAGAATGATTGTCTACATGCGAAAAATAGCATAAGGTTTGCAAAGGTCCAGCTGCAAGTAGAAGTAAAAGCCTTTCTGACTTCTACTCAGAGACAGAGATCTCAGAAGAATTACAGTATTAAACTGAGAGCTGGCAGATGCACGGCTCAGCACAATTCACTCCATGTGGCAACACACATGGCTATTTTTAGCAAACGAGAGATTGTGGCTTTACATCCACTTCTCAAAAAGAAACCCAAAACCAGAACATTCACATTTAGCATGGTATTAAGAAAGTAACTGAAAAGAAAGCAGGAAAAGATTGCAGGAATTGTTCTTGTCACCTTGGGACCTAAATGCTGTGTGTTGTCCATCATAAAGGAGCCATCTTATTCTGACTTTAAAGCACATTTCATGTATTTAATTCTTGTAGAGTCATGCCGCAGAATTAATACATTAAATGGAAAATGGGGAGATCTACGTAAATAGGGATACTGAAACGTTCATGCACTTTACACGTCACACATAGAATGATCATTTCAAGTGGATTCAGGACACCAGATGGACTTATCCAGAATGTTTTCTAGGCAAATTGGACCAGCACATAGCATATGCCATGGCTTGCATGCATATAAGCTCTGACTTTTCACTGAATACATCAAACTTCACCTGTGACTTCCCTCTTCCCTAGAGTATTTCTCCATCAGCAACACATGTAGGTGATGCAGGCAAAGCAGAGAAGGCCTAGGCACAAGAGAGATGTCTAGAAAGATGAAGCTGCAGCGTGCCACCATCATAGCTCTTAGAAGAAAAAGAGATGAGGATGAACGAACACATTGGTAACTGCTCGCCTGAGAAAGCTCACCACCCTCTTCATGAGCACTAAGGGGCTCATCAGTGCACATGGGAATTTTGCAGTGTTCCTGCCCCCAAAGGAAAGGGAATTAGCTTAATGTATTCTACTGACTCCAGATAATAGCCTGTGAAGTCTCAGATGCCAGGGAAACAGAAAGCAGACTGGAAAGAATAATAAAAATAATAATAATGAAGGGAAGGACACGTAAGCCTATCTATTTGCTTCTAGAAATAAACTACGGTTATGACTTAAGACACACCATAGCATTTGCTCTGTGCTCAGAGAATTTTATTTTTTTTTCTGCAGCAAAAAGCACACTACCTCCTTATTCCTGCAGTTACCTTACTCCACATGGAAAATCAAGCATGTAATATCAGGGAACTATGCAAGCCAGCATCTGCCTAAGGCCTGGAATCCACAGAAAATCCCCATGAGAACTAGCAGGGCATTGCCTGTAGCAAAACTTAAGAACAGAACATAGCTCAGGCAAAGACTGAAGCCTCAGGACTGACCTGAAATAGGGCCCATAGGTGGAGGTGTGGGGTGGAGACTCCAGGTGAAGCTGGCCACAACTATTAAGGGCAGTTGTTATACTGCAGCAGCAAAAATAACCTTCCAGAAAGACTTATGAAAGGTAGCCTCTCCCCGTCATCTACAATGATAAAGAACATCTGGTAGGATCATATAAATATAAGAACTAAAGGCATGTGAAGTTATCAGATCAATAAAGAGAAAGACAATGCTTACATTTCAAACTACTTCTGCATAAATGCTCCAGCCTCACCACGTTTCACTTTCACACAGTAAAACAGTTACTCAGCCTATGTATACATGATCCATAATATGATGCTTTCTAAGTTCTCCCTTGTGTTTGCTATTTTGCCATAGTGGTCTGGAATAAAATCACAGCCTGAGCTGTGTCCAGAGAAAGGTGATCATGCAGGCAGAAATAATAAGGGGAAAAAAAACTCGTTATAGATCTGACCTCTCATGTACTTGGGAAGCTAATTGCAATCAATGCCTTTAGCCACACACAATTTACTACAACATGATATGTCTGGCCTGTGAGGGGAGTAAAACCGATCCCTGGCAATGGCCATTATTCTTCACACCGCTTTAAGTGATGCTATCAGATTTCCCATGTGTAAAGCCTCTGTGGTTTCTTACTGAATTGCATTTAAACTTACAAAAGTGGGAATTGCTGCAAGCAAAACTTTCAACAAGCCACAAAGCACAGCAGAATTATATTCTCGGCAGAATGTAATGAAAAAAAGGAAGTCTCTTGCAATGATCAAACAAGATAAGGAGAAATGCACACCTGCTCTTTTTTGAGCCATGAAATTATATTTGTCTAAATATCACAGGTGCTTCCTCATGTGAAAACTTGATTGATCACTTCCAAGATATTTTTGAGACCATTCACTGCTGACCTAGACAATGGTTGGAGTGTTGGACGGATTCATTTTACCCAATTTTTGATTTCTGTTCTTGTGGAGCTTTAATGTCAGCAAAGATCTGGGCAATAAATCAATGAAGTTCAGTGTATGACTTGTGATGAAACATGGGCCCCCACTGTGGGATGAGTTACTCCTGGAACTTACTACTTGATTAAATGCAACTACTTTTTGATTAGTTGTCCTATGACAATACAAGAGTCTTAGGTGACTCACCAAGCCCATAAGATTCTTGTCATACATTAATGTTTCTACCTCATCATACATAAAGCACTGTTTTTGTTTGGTTTAGTTTTTCTTTATTTTGTTTTGAAATGGCATTTATTTCACTCTTGACTGTTCATTGGAAGAAGTAATGACCATATCATTTAGCAACTTTCCTATAGGATAATCCCTGCTACCAATGACTGCTATCAAAGGCGGGAGCTTGCTATATACTCAGTTCTAAGATGTAGGAATCGTGCCCTGCTCTTATTTTTGTGGAAATCTTGCTTGCTGAACAAATTATGAAGCCTATTCTTAGCTGAATACTTAATCAAAGCAAATACAGTAAGATTTGTGCTGCAGAAGTTAAGTTTTCAGCAGTATGTGTTATTTTGCTTGTTATTAAAAAAAATACAAAAATCAGTAATTAACTTGCATACAGAATGAAAAGCATCTGGGTAATGCCTGATCTTCCATATGATTTAACAATATTACATTTTACCACCCCGTATACATCCTTACTTTAGGAAAACAAAGCAAATATCAGACCCAGCACAACATGTAGGTGAATTAGCTCTGCAAGTCTCCTAATGAAACCATGAACTGTTGCAATGTTCAATCAAAAAATATATTTATGGTCCAAATCCTGTGTGAGCTGTGAGAATGTTGCAGTTTTAACGGTAAATAGAACAG
>CM021767.1:3794414-3864414 GCA_011076525.1 Nettapus auritus
AAAAAAAAAAAAAAAAAAAAAAAAAAAAAAAAAAAAAGGGGGGGTGGTGGAAATCTTCTTGTAGAAGAATGGAAAGGATGGCTGAACTTTCTGCTGCTCTACAAGCAATCTCTGAGCATTAGGCTGGAACGGGAGGGAGCAGCGTAGAGCTGAATTAGGGTAGGACGTGCACAGATCCTTGAAAGGATGGTGGCAGCCATTGGTAAAGGGCTGAAGAATCGCCATTCCGGTCTGACACCGCCTTTGTGTTTTTTTTTGTTGTTGTTGTTTTTTGTTTGTTTGTTTTTTTCCCTGCGAAAATAAGAGTGGGACGAGGCGGGGACGGAAGGTGCCGGGAGAGCCCGGGCTCGGGGCCGCTGTCCGGGGCCGTGGTGCTGAACGGGCGGGGGCGGCGGACACGGGCTGGGAACGGGGGTGCGGGGGGACAGGGAGGGACAGAGGGGACAGGGAGGGACAGAGGGGACACGGAGGGACGGGGGAAGAGGGAACCCAGAGCCCAGAAGCCGCGCCGTGATTATAGGGGAAGGGCAAACTAAATCCATCGCGCGCTGCTTTGGGGAAGGGCTGGGCCGGCTGGGCTCCGGCAGCCCCTCCTCTTCCTCCTCCCTCCTCCTCTTCCTCTCCCTCGCCGCCTCGGTCTCCTCTGCCCTGCTGCGGAGGGGGGAGAGACGAGGGCAGCCCCCCGCCCCCCGGCCACTCGCCATGGGCGACATCCCCAGCCTGGTGAAGATCAGCGTGTCGCTGCGGATCCAGCCCAACGACGGGGCCGTGTATTTCAAGGTGGACGGGCAGCGCTTCGGCCAGAACCGCACCATCAAGCTGCTCACCGGGGCCAAGTACAAGATCGACGTGGCTCTCCGGCCCGGCACCGTCCAGGCCACGTAAGTGCATCCAGGGCTTTTATTTTTAGAGGTTTAAGAGCGTTTCCTGGCAGGCTGACAGCGCAGGGTTGCCGTGATTTCTTCCTCTCCGCCCTCTCGCTGTCGTGTTTCTAGGTCTCTGGGCAGGCCGTTCCCTTGCTGGCTCCAGAGAGGGGCTGCGTTTAGGACTCGCTTCTTTGCCCTTTTCTGCCTCCTTCCCCGTAGTTTGCTCTGGGGGAAGAAGGATGGGCTCCTCCAGCTTGGGGATGCTCCCAGCCCAGCCTCGCTGCACCCTGCCAAAGCAGAGACCGGCACCAGGGAGGATGCAGATGAGAAAATGTCCTCCAGCCATGGAGAAGGGATTCACCCAAGCCCTCCCCAGCTCCTGAGGATCCTCACGTTCCTTTTTCACCTTCCCTGGGTGATTGCAGAACCCTGATTTTTCTGGGAGGGGAGCCCCGGTGAGTCAGCAGCACCTGCAGGTCTGCTGAAACCACTGACACATCCCCGGCACGCAGGCTGCCAGCCCCCGTGCCAGCTCCGAGGGGGCCTGCAGGGCTGCTGAAAGGCCGGATCCTGTCTCTTTGCAGGACGATGGGCATTGGGGGCATCAATGTGCCATTGGAGGAGAAATCGAGGGATGCGCAGGTGGTCTCTTACACGGGGATCTATGACACAGAAGGGGTGCCCCACACCAAGAGCGGGGAGAGACAGCCCATCCAGGTCAACATGCAGGTACGTGGTCCTCTGTGCACAGAGGGATGAGGGCGGGCTACAGGGACGTGACCCCCATGGAGGAAAGCATGGTGGAGAAATATTTCAGGGCAAGTCCTGCTCACAGCTGCTCCCCTCTTTGCTTTGCATCAGTCTTCTCCCCGCCCCAATTACAGCTGTGAGGGATTTGTGGTGTTTATTCTGCAGCTCCCATATCACAGAGGAAATGGAGCAGTATGTCATCTTCAGCCGAAGCCCTCCTAAGGGTCTGCTGTATTTTCTACAAGTTTAGGACCCTACCAAGGTTTCCAAGCCTCTCAGATTTCAGCTTTTTCTCACATTTGCCCGCTGCACTCAAGATTTCTTCTTAACTTTATCTTTACTGTTTTTTTTTGTTTGTTTGTTTTTTTCCTTCTGGAATCTTCTGCCATTTGGCACGGCAATACCCTTCTGGATAAGACCTGTAACAGCTTAATTTAAAGTTTCTGACAATTACACAATGTGCAACTTTGGGGACCAACGTCCCATTAACAGTTACCACTCCATAATCTTAGGCTAATAAGGCTACCCTGCAGTATTTGTCCATGTTAATCCCTTCTCTATACATTTGCCTCCTTTTAACACCCAAGAAAACTGAATGCCTAGGATGACTTTGACCAGCAGACTCTCTGTTCCTCTACCAAATACAGAAACTATAGGCTGGTGATTTTCTTCTCAGGGGAAGGAGAAGGGTGAGAATTTTTATAGCACTGACACTGAGCAGGGTTGTTGGAAACCACTTGTTCAGCATAGCAGTTCTGTTTCATAATGGCTTTATACCAGGAAGTTAAAGGGCACTGACCCAAAAACACACGTGCTTTGATTGAGGCAGCTCTGTTTTGCTACCTATGTGGATTGTACCCTCAACTGCATTACTGAGGTGAACTCTGAAAATCTGGAGATTTAACTTTTCCTGTGAAGAAAACTAAGACTGATAAAACAGAAATGAAGGAATTCCAGGTAATGGAAGTAGAGTCTGGTTTTCAGATGCAAGCTCCTTGGCTGTTTTCTCTCAACATAAGAACAAGCAACCACAATATTTATTCAAACAGTAGCTTTACAAATCCAATCCTGATACATTAAACCATGAAACTAATAGGATTTGAAAGTGTTAACCAAGTCCTCAACCCCTTTTATTGTTTGATCTTGACAGATTGGTTCTTCAATACAGACTTATAAGTCCACAACTGATACTTTTAAGTATGAAATATAGGCACCTCAACAGGGATTTACATGCTTAACTTGTCATTTAGCTGCTCAGCTAGCCAGAGCAATGACAGATTTAGGGAACAAGCCCCAGGCACCCCAGTTCAAAAACTGCTTCTAATACCTACTTCCTGAATCTTCATAACTAGGCTCGTTGTACTCTGCTTTACATTTTCCTATTTCTTTCAATTATGAGGAACTTCTGCCTCTACTTCCTTTTCTGTAACAGGCAGGATCCTGACATATCCTGGGGAGAAAAGGACTATTGAAAGCGTAAAAGTCTGAACTCACATTAGGAATAGACTGAGAGGTCAGTCCTGATGTTAAAGTGGTCTGGTACTGCCAATTTAATGCCCAGAAGACTGAATATCCATGAAAGTGATAAATGTATTTCCTGTCTGCTTTGAAATTTTAAATGCATAACTTTTTTGGGCTCCTACTTTGTCTTACCTCTTACAGACACAGTATATACATGTAAAACAACAATCCTGTTTCTGGATTCCAGAAAATGATGATGTGTTGCTGTTAGCTAACTGCTTACTTGTGCCCACTACCAAGAAAACTCTCAACTGTTTAACAAATGGTGTAAACCAAGTTAGATACCTCTCTTTGGGTCTTATTTTATTCTTGGACAGATCATACCAAGACTGATTAAGAAGCCAGATCTCTCTTCCCATAGCAAATAGCCACCAAGTCATCCTAGCACACAGATTCGGAGGGAGCAAGTAAATAATTACTCCTGCCTACAGCACCAAGCTGAGCCTGCCCGAGGGGAGGGACATCCTTCTTCCCTGGGGAAGGCAACGTTTTGGCCCAGTGGAGGAACCAGGATTCAGCTGCAGGAGCCATGGGAATTCAGGGGAGCTCAGAGGATGCAGAACATTCATTATGCCACAAAGTTGCTGCATGTGCTAAGAACTGGGCTTGGGGGGAGGCACACAGTAGTAGAAAAGCTCTGTAATTAATTCTTTCCTTCTCCTGGAAATCCACAGCAGTCAAACTACTCTAAGTAGCTCAGCAAAGTGGGTCAGTGAAGGAAGACAATTTGTCTTCCTCCTTCATCTCTTTGGAAATTCAGATTTTTCTGTACATTAATGAAATGCAATACTGCTCTGATCATATCACCTTTTACAAATACTTTTGTAAGGAAACACATTTTCTTCTAGATCCATCCATTTTCTTCCTCAGTTTTCGGGCGAGGGTGGTTGGTGCTCCTCTCTACTGAGGATTTGTCCATGTGGATTGTGCCCAGTAATATTCAATGCACTTTGCCTTTACTATCTTGCATTACTGCTGGTTTCAGGATTACCATCAGAGGGGAATAATGAAGGATCCTTAATTAAGGTTTTGATTGCTGGGAGGAGTAAATTAGCTTGTATGTCTGATTTTTGCCTTCATCAAAGGAAGCACCAGGAGTATTTCAGCTACTCCTTTAAGGTAACACTTGCAACTACAGCCAAGTAAAAACCTTCCACTGTCAGCATGCAGCAACTCCTGCCATTGTCAGGCTAAATTTAAGATACCACAGTGGGGGGCTGGGGGAGGTTTAAGCAATGTCCGTTAAGCAGCAGCAGCTTACAAACCACATCTTGGATTAAAAACAAACAAACAAAAAAAGCAAAAAAACCCTCCATGCCCTTCTGAGAAAACTGAGTACAAAAGGCTCTGCCTGCAACTCAGTAAGAGTCACTATAAAACAGAGCTTTCATGCTGACTTTGTGAGTGTGATTATCCTAGGTAGATGATCTAAGGTCAGCTTTCAGGCATATGATGAGAATGGAAAACAGTCAAGTGAAGAGGCTGTCATTAGTGAGTGATGGAAATTTTTTAAAGGAAAAAAAATGTAAAAAAAAAAAAAAAAAGTCTTATATAGCACTTACTACAGCCATAGTCTTATTCACTAAGTTGCACACACAGACAGCTTAAAGTCAACATCTTAATATTCCTTCACAGTATTAGACTCTTATCTACTAATATGCTGATCATCTCCCTCCTACCCTCTGGTACTCATACCTAAGCTGGAAAAGCTGTGCTACTACAGTACAACTAGCAATTACAGAAATGTAGGAACGGGAACTTTTGCTCAAGTTTCATGTAAAATGTGGAACAAAAACCCAGAGGAGTAAGTGATCTGAGTAAGTAGCAGCATGTCTCAGCCATGACACTGAGACATGGCACTGTAGACAGAGGGCTACAAAGAAGGAATCTTTCCTAACCTAACTGCAGCCTCTAGGAGTGGTATATAGTTGAAGTGATAGCCTATTTCACTACAGATCGCTGCTACACAATCTGTGGTATATACAAAACACTTTGAGGTCATCATGCCACCACTGCTGTGTCATCTTGAGAAGGATTATAGCTTTGATTCTTGCTGTTAGTAACATTTATCAATATGGGAACTTGAACATTTTTACCCCATTCGTTTACTAACACTGATGCTCCCTTTTCCTCACAGTTTAACGACATTGGCGTTTTTGAAACGGTTTGGCAAGTCAAATTCTACAACTACCACAAACGGGATCACTGCCAGTGGGGAAACAGTTTTGGCAGTATTGAGTACGAATGCAAACCGAATGAAACACGCAGTCTTATGTGGATCAATAAAGAGACCTTCCACTGAAGAGAAGTGCAACCAATACTGCTGGACAAACTGCTTTAAAAAAAAATCTACCTTTTTAAACCAGCAAGAAGCCTTAACAAAGGCATACTGTAACGTCGCTTTGTTCCGTAAGGTTCCAATAACTCCGTTGTATGTACTGGTGGTGCCACTGAAATCTTTGCCTATTACTGTATTTCAAGTTTACCATGGCATCTGCAACATTCTTTATCTATACCCTGGGAATACTGTGGTCATCATCGTAAAGAACATTTGATTCCTGGGTAGAAAGTCATCCTATCATAATAGTGTCATAAGTATCTGGATTATGCCCACTAGATGTAACAACCTTTGTGAAGTGTTTTGCTTTATTGCTTAGAATTTGGATGTGATATCTATTGTGGGAAATTTCCATATTTATATTTGTTTGCTCCTAAATCAGTGTACTCCTTCAGGAATTTTGTTTACATGTCATCCCAGTGGACAGCAAAAAAGTGCAAATTATGGATGTCTATAGGTTTAGATAAATGGCAGCTACTGCACTGTTGGTATCAAGGAATGTCATAGCAAGGGATTTGGAAACTCTCCTTTTGTCAAGTGCTGTAAGATACCCTGGTATAAATTTCCTATTTTGTGAGATTTGGTAAATTAGCATTCTTTGGTGTTAACTTTCCCAGTCTCTGAAATAGCTTTAGAGAACACTATATAACATGCTAACCTAAATGAAAGAAAAGCAATAAATTAGTTGTGGTATTAAAGACCTCTAACAACATGGCTAGTGTCTATGTCAAGGTTATATAGTCTTGAAAGATACAGCAGCCATCCTTAATTTAGTTCTTACAGTAAAAGTTCTGCTAGTAATCTCTGATTTTCTTTCAATGAAATATTGCTCAAGTCAGTGAAAACACATAAATCAACTTTTTTTCTAAGCCTATTGTATTATACCAAAATCTACAGGATTTCCAGCCAACAAAAACTCCTCACTCATTGCGATCAAAGTACAGATTCCAATGCATCGTGCTCTTTCACATAAGGATAAGCATGTAAGCAATTGCACAGTTATGACTAAAGGTGCTACGTAAACACTAGGTCAGTGTTTAACATATACAGGCAACAACAACAAAGAAAACAAATATATCTTTTCTTTCAGTAAATAAACCAGGGAAACAACTATATTGTCCTCTCCCCTACTTGAGCTGAAGTAAGCTGTCAGTTCTTGCATATCTGTTACTCCCTTTGTGAATAATTTGTAAATTGTGTACGTAAATGGTAACCATGACTTTTGATCTTTGTAATAAAGGACTTAAAATATATATATTTTTTTCTCTAGTGTGACCATCTAAATGAGCAGAAAATATTATATCAGAAATGGCAGTAGTTTTAAAAAGTCAGGCAGCAGAAGGTACATAGTCAGTGCTTTCTGAGAATTCAGTCTGAGGCACTTCATGATCAGTGCCCAAAGCTGCTCCTTCTAGGAAATACAAATCCAATGTGCTAGAATGCGGGTTGTGAATGTGATAATGCTAGTGGAAATTGAAAAAAAATCAACAGCATTTTGCTGCACTAATGGTGTGGCAAGTCAAGATTTAGGACAGCAGTGAAATTTTTTTATATATATATATATTTTTTTTATCCATTGAATTCTTAATCAAAAAATTTGACTGTAAAGTTCTAGAGACAAAAAAGGCTGACCATAGCACTGATGTCATACAGCACCAGAGCAGTAAACAAGGCAGCTGCATCTCTGCTCTGAGGCAGTATTACACAGAAATATTTTCATTGCTGTGAAATTCTAGGAAGTCTTCTAAGCTAACTTTTTACCTGGGCTTTTCCTAGTCTACAGGCAAATGATGTGGACAAAGGCCCATCCAGATTGGAGGGGTCACCTACAGCAAGTCAGCCTACCCCTGCATCACGACCACCTCCATCCCACCCCAAAAAAAATTTTGGCCACAGTCACCATGAAGTAGTCAACTTTTAAATCTTCGGTGATAGGAGGAAAACTGCTACTTTCAACCCTGGAGATAGGGAGAGGGGGGTGGATCCTGTGTGGAGCCAAGAGTTGATGATTCAGTCAATGATTCTTGTGGATCCGTTCCAACTTGGGATATTCTATGATTCTACAGAAACAATTTTTCTCTGAATTAATATTTCAGAGACACAATTAATAATACCAAATGTTCAGCTGTCTATCAATTCCACCTCTGCACTATTAAAGTACTATTTTCTTCTGCAACACCTGGTATATTTTATTTTGTTTGTACACAAGCACATCAGCATGAAGTGTATGATACATAAATTAGCAGATGTTTTTGTCCTACTAAAATTAAAATGTGTAAGACAGGCCTACAACTCTTCAGTTCGGCTTCTGTGAAATCCTTGGGCTACAGTATCTGAGCCCTCCAGCATTTATGAAATGTTACAGCAAATCCAGCCTATGCTCACATGGGAGGGATGTTATCATCAGCTAAACAAAAATACACCTTTCCCAAGGTAAATACTTATGTCTACATTAACGGCAAATAGGGCAGCTCTTTCTCCTGTCCCAGCAAGCCCCTAGCACGTCGACTGCAATTCAGTTCAGAGGGTGGTTAAGAAGGAGAGCAGATGGAGCTGCTTTTAAAAGGAAGGAGAGAGCGCTCAGACAAACCGTGTCCTGCAGGCTCCACATCCTGAGACTGAACATTGCTGTCCAGGACTGAACCCTCCCCTTTTAGAGACAGTGGCAGTGATTTAAATAAAATAATTAAAAAGGAGGGGGGGGGGGAAGACTGCCTAACAGCTATATTGGGAAATGCAAATAGCTTATATCAGCTGTTACTTCCTTCTCCCCTGCATGATTTTTAAGCCTGGAGGTATGTGGCTTGATAGCCTCACATTATTTCTGCCTAATAAAAAGATTATTCGTGGGGTATTTGTTGTGTATTCATACTGCTAAGGATGACAGCACTGATACTCTGCATGTGTAAAGCAACATAGTCCCACAGACTTCCCCTTGCTCAACAAACATTTGCTCCTAGTCAAGGAGACCCATGTCTTTAGCAACTCCTTCAAAGTAATGTTCTGAAACATCTTACATTCAGGACAGCTCTGATAAACGTTCATAAAGCTTGTGGGTAATCAACTAAAGTAACTGTCACTGTGACAGTTTGATGCATTATTTAATCAGCAGCATTTAATCCCCATACAAGTTTGTTCTTTACACACCTTTTTCTAATTAGTATTTCCATTTCTTGAGAGAACTCCAAAATTCAGAACAGGACACAATATACTAAGCTTGAAGATATTTTTTTCTAATTATCCAACATGCTGTCAGAAAATGCTGACAATGTGTCAATCCAGCTGAAACCACAAAGCACTGATACCTGAAGGTTTTCTGCATGAAAGCCTTAAAGATTTTCCTCTTTTGTCCCTTGTGTTTCCATTAAAGTTTCCAGCTTTCATTTTCATAAGAAAGATTGAAATGAATATATTGAACCTTCCAGAGTTACTTTTTCATCTATATTTAGGCAGTTGTTAGCACTGTCAGACAGCTGAGTAAAAGGATCCAAGAGCAAGTTATTAGTCATTATTATTATGGTTGTAGTCTGGCATAGGGCTTACATGAAATCATAAGAGTCAGTGCATTATTTTTTGTTTAGCACAACTACCACAGGTTTTGGATATCTCCTACCATCTTAATATAGCTGAAAAAAAATAATACTGCCCAAGTCTCCTTATTGACACAAGCTAGTGAGGTCTCACTGGCTTCAGCTTCAGAAAGCCTCATTTGTTACATTCTTCCTACAGAAGACATGAATGGAACTGCTGTACAATGAAGCTGTGAGTTTTGTAATGCAAGGTTTTCACATGCCAGCAGAGACTGGTTTCCATTTCTTTAAGAGCACCTGGCTGATTTGCTATGTAAAACTTTGAGGTATGTGCTATTTTGAACAGTTCAGTTTTTCTGAAGCCTCCACATACAAATAAGAGCATGGCACAGTTGTCAATGCTAATCTTTTTCTGAGGTTTGAAATAAGTGCTGTGGCTTTCAGAATTCAAAACATTGTCCTATAACTGTGTCAACCCCGAAGCAAAAAGCAGTAGTGTGACAAGTCTTAGAGTATTCATGTGTTCCCTTACTTCTACAAAGCTCACAAGCAATGACTGGGAAGTTTGTGCAATGCAGCTAATCCTAGTCTTGAGCTAGGGGAGATGGGCACTCCTGCCCACAGGATGCATGCTGCATGCCTGGCAGCTTTCGCCAGCGCCCTTTGGACTGCTTCCTCTTCTCCTCTTCCTGAGGCCAGCAGTTAAGGCTTCAAATCCCCATGAGACCTGGCTTTTGGCCTTAGGAAGGCAAGGCTGCACCGACACAGTAAGAACCAAGCCAACTCTCTCCACATTGCCTTCTCTGTACCTACCTCATTTTTTTATTTCTCTAAGTGATGGACACAGCTTATTTCTGTTCGTTCACAAAGGATAATCCCACGAGCGACTTAAGTGACCTTACAGGTTACATATAACCTTCTCTGCCTCTTCATGGCAAAGAAATTCACAGACTGTATTCCAGCTGTAGAACAGGAAGACAATGTCCAGCTACAAGAAAAATAAAAGGAAGCTAGACTACAGAAAGCACTACTGATGGTTAGTGATGGAAGTCCTGCAGCACCTGCCATTACAGTGCTGGAGAACTCAGACAACTACATACCACAGTGCTCTCGCACTCACTGACCTCCTCTGTATAATAAGATATACACAAGTGAAGAGCTGGAAACTTTTGCAAGTTCTCCTGCTGCACTCAGTGGTGTTCACAATATTTTGAACTGTAGTTAGTTGCACCACCCAGCTGTGAGTACGCAAATACAAACAGATCTCCATCAGAGAGGAGGCTTAGAAGCAATGGTAGCTTTTCCATCAATATCACTGACAAATATCTTAAATTCTGGAAAAAAAAAAAATCATAGCAGCACATCTGGATTGGCCAACTGTAAGGCTTTGGCATTCCAGTGTTCTGCATTTTGACAAGCTTCAGCCTCAGTGCTGTCATGGGCTTCACATACTACCAGTAAGGCCTTTGTTTCTCCCCCACAGAGAACAAACACTGCTACAGCCTTTATCCCAAATAGTAAGGAAAAACTCGGTGCCCCCATCGGGTAAATTCTGCAGCCTTTGAACAATTCAGAGAGAAGCAATAACAAACTATCAGATGATGGCAATGAAGACAGCACAAGAACCATATGACTGTGCTGGAGGTAAGATGGACCTTCTGCCAATTCTCCCCACACTTACTGCAAGGTCAGGTGCCATTCTGTCAGGAAGTGACTGATAATGTCTGTGATATCTTCGTTAAACTGTGGCATATAGGGATGAGATGTGCTCAGAAGCTGGAAACAAATCATTATGAGTTTAATGTGAACCCCAGAGGGTTTTGTCTGTAGAGAAATGGCAGTATGATTCTACAATATCACAACATACACTATTTTGACTATGATGGCAATCTTCCACTCAGTCTATGTTGCTACAGCAATTGAGAACCTAAGGTACTTCCAAATTCCAGGGTCTTCTGTAGAGAACAAGCGTTGGCCAATCGTATGTCCAGTTGGTGGGGTCTGTTTGTTTGGTGTTGTACCCCCCTTTCTAATGATCTCTATGATTTTTACTTCTAGCTTCAGAGACATCTCTCTGCCTAAATACTGCACAGTAAGCAAGCTGAGAAAATAATGCAAAGTGTGAAAATAAAACTGCAGTTTTTCACTGTGTGAAAACAAAACTGCAGTCGTCCCAGTTCTGTACGGCAACTATGCGCCTGCACTGCAAAGATTTAATGTTATTAAGATGAAGAAATGGCTTCATGAGTCTTTCAGTTCTGTTGCAGACTGAACCTTGTTCAAGAGGCTGGCAACATTTTGTCTATCAGCACAATGCAACAGTCATATATAAGTATGCTGATCTTATTTTCAAAGGCACAATGCTTGCACTCAACTTTGCTACTCCTGAGGTAGATGGTTAAGAAGCCAAGAAAAGGTGCCAAATTCACTCCAGGTACAGAGCTCCACTGTAAGGAATGTAGTTAACACAAGGGACAAATTTGTCCCAGTAGGCTAAAATGTGGATTAATACTGGCCTTGCTTAAAATAGAACTGTAAGAACTCAGACCTAACCATCTTAATACAAATGGAATATAATCCATCGAGGAAATAGTTCCAAGGGGGTTGCTTTAAATACCATGATCATTTGCCCTATCTTATAAAATGTTTATTTTCCTCTAGGGATCAACTAACATTTTGTGCCTGCATTCTGGCACAAAAATCAGTTACATAATGACCTAGCAGAGCTGAAAAACTATTTCTTGCAGGTTTTTTTTGTTTTGTTTTTTAATGAAAACCGCTATCAATTCTTACTTCCTTTAAAAATAAAATCTTATAAGTAAAAATGAACCAAGCATCTTTTTCCACAAACTTCCCATAAAAATGAGAAGTTGGGAAAAATAACTTTGAGAACTTTCATTAAGCTTGCCAGTTGAGCCCTGAAATGTCAGAAGCAGAAGCACTCAGGCACAAATAAGCAAGCAAAGGGGGAGCACTGGAATATGCTAAGCTCCTGGACTGACATATGATCTGAACAGCAAAGCAAAAAGAGAGTATTAGCCCCCCATCAGCCCTCCTGTGGCTTTCAGTCCTGAAGAAACACATGTAGGACAGATAGGTACATATTCTTGCCATGCACTCCATTCTACAAATCCAGGTGTGATCATGGCTTTTCTTAGACTCCAGCTTCGGTTCAGATGTCCAAAGGGAAAACAGTGGAGGGGCATGAACTCGGAGTCATGATACTACAGGAACAGAGACAGACAGACAGAAACTCAGAGCACAAAGACACTGTGATGCTGCTTCTAGTGAACTCCAGAGAGTTGGGGCACACTTACTAGGAGGCTTCATATGAAAATATAACAATATAAGAGAACCAGAATAAAATTATTTCGGTAGTCTCCATCTCACTCACATCTAACACTCCTTTCAGATTCCGCTAGGATTGCAGCTAACCTCAAAAATCTACAGAATTCCCCACATCTTTCACATTAGCTGTAAGCTTCTGGCTTGCTAAGCTCAATGTCAATCACTTACACCACTGATTTCTTGTCAATCTGAGTAACTTCTCCCATCGCACCAAAGTGTTCTCTAGGCAGTCAGTAGTTGCTAGTAAATACTGTCATAATTTACTCACCTCCCCCTAGTGTTCTGTCTGTCTTTTATCTGTAAGGGGGACAGAGAGAAGGGAGGGAAAGGGGAGAGAAAGGAAAAAGGGAGAGAAGGCTTTCTTCTCTTAGCATTTGCTGTTCAATCTATTACTCATATTTGCCTTAAAGGCTCTGCAGAAAGGAGCTATTTATGAAACATGTAAGGTCCTCAGTCATTCAGTAGCTTGTACTAGAACAATATGGAGGGGTGGGTGAAGAAGCACTATATTCCATATTTTGGGTTGCGCAAGGGAGCCCTTGTACATCCTCCACAGAGGCATGTAAGGGCACACCAACTGAGCGCATCAACAAACACCCTGTAGGGCAGCACCACTCAGCAATACTGGGAAGTACGCAGAGCACAAGTGTCATGTGAGGCTGGCACAGCGCAGGCAGGCTGGGTGCTGTGCTCCAGCCTTCTGCCACTTCCTGCTCTGGTTCAAGCAGCACCACTGCAGCCTTTGTGCTTCCCATGAGGCAAAGCTACAACCAAAAGAACAAGCAGCTAAGGAAACTGGGGAGCGCGTATAAGTCCTGGGTCAGGGTACAACTCCCATGACTTGGCTGAACCCAAATTCAACACCAACGTGAAGTCTAGACTACCTCATCCAGCTTTATTCTCATCAGAACACCAAAATCTAGACATTTGCCATGTTACCGTCACAGCCTTCTTCCCTGCTGTGATGATTCTCTGGAACAGACTGTGAAGAGAATAACCTCGTACTGGAGAAGAGGCACAGATTCTCCCTGGTTAGCTCCCACTACCTGTTTTTACATCTCTGGCTCCAAATAAAAGACAAATCTAAACTATTTAGCAACCCACCTTCTGACAAACACTTCACACAACCTACGCTTGGCTGTGAAAAATCTAGAAACTGGAGTCCTAAAATCAAAGTGGGTAGTCCTGCAGAAGGCGTTGTACAGAGGGTAGCAGCCTAAGTCTTTGATGTTACAACATGAGGGGAATTCTTCCCACCTTCATTAGATCCCAGGATGAGGCTTAGGTTATGGCTTCAAATGGATCTCACAGTGAGAACTCCTGTAACCCCACCAGGATCCAGACTGTTTTGTTCTTGTCACACGAGACACCGACGTTGCCAAAGCAGGACAACCTCTCATGGCCAGTGATGTCAACTAAAGCAAGTCCAAGGATCACAGAAGCACCTTTTTATATCGTTCTCCCTACAGAAAGGAAGTGTTTTCTCTGTGGAGACAGCGTGAGGTAGCCCAGGATAATTCAGAGACTAATTTCACCATCACTATTCTCATTTGCTTGTTCTAAAGACTATATTCATTTTCTTTTATTTTTAACTTCTTCATTTTTACAAGCTACAAACCTTGAATGCATGGACAAACAGAGCAAATACTTAAATAGCCACCTGATTTTCTCTTTTACCATACATCCAACAAAACAGTTTTCAGCTGGAGATAAAAATGACAAGAACTTACATATTGATATGCAGGTCACACACAAGCACAGGTAAAGAAGTGTTTTAATGTGCTGAACAGTAGCCCTAATTTTGAAGATGATTACAAATTAAGGGCCAAAAAAGAAGTTACAACATGTGCAAGTGTCAAATCCAGGAAACCTTTCTCCTTTATGTGCTCTTTACAAGCTCCATGCAAACACCTCCCACTCTACGAGATTCAAGCTTGTTTTACTGAACATTTTACTTGACACCAGAGAGCGAGGAGAAAAAAAGCTGGAATCAGTTTTAGGCAATTTCCTTTTTTTACCTGCTGGGCTTTTAACACAAATCATAGAAATGAAGAATTAAGTGACACAATAGAAGCTGTGAAAAAAGTAAGCTGACTCCTATCTCAGACCGGTTATGAGTTACCTGCTGTGTAGCCCCTTTGATGCAGAATTCCTGGAGGACGAACAAGGTTTTATTGCAATCTACATCAAGCAGTCCAAACCAACGCTTTAAGCAATCAGTGTAAAATAACTGAACATTTCTCTGTAACATTGTTTCATCCACAATATACACATTTTCAAACAAGACTTCATTTAGTGTGAGCAGTTACAAATTATTACTCATTACAGCTAAGAATAAACTCCCAGCTCTGGTTATGCTTTCTCCCCTTTATTTTTAATCATTATTTCAAATCCCACAGCTCCAGTAAAAGAAAATTAACTGCTGAGGATTTAGGGATTTGAGGCAGTGTTCTTCCAGCTCACAGTTGCTTTACAGAAATCAGTGCCATGTGAATATTAAAACAACAACAAAAAAAATGACTTTACTTTTGTTCTCAGTAATATATCAGAATGAATTGTGGAACTTATGCAATCTAATTTCTTGTCCGTCTCATGTGGATTCTCTTGTGTTTTGATTTTATGGTTTGACACATTCTGCAGGCCTTCTGGCATCTTCTGGCATTACGGATACATGTTTCAACCACTGTACGCTCTTCATGTAAGTAACTTCATAAAATTCAAAGCAACTCAGTGTGGTACCTCAGCCTTTCTTTCCATTTTCATGAAAAACATTTAATGTTGTGAGTGGAGGGCTGCGGAGGAGGAAGAGCAGGACGAAGTGTGCTCAACACAAGCGTCAGTTTAAGAAGCCAGGCGAGAATTGCCAGAGGAAAAAAGCAGCAATAAAAAAAAATACTCCAGGATACCGCTAGATGGTGATACTAAGAGGAAGTATCTACCGTGAAGGAACTTTAAGAACGCAGGAATTGCATGTAAGATGTAAGGCACATCAAAAAGACTCCTAATCCTACTCATGATTGCATCGACCACCTCCCTGCCCACTCCCTGCGATCTTGCAGAAGGTAATACAAGCACCCACATGCAAAAGGAGCATCCCTTTGCTACTGCTGAGTTTCTTTGGATTCAGATGGAAACCTGAGGAGCAGCAGTGCTCCGTGGTACAGCAGTGGATCACATCTGGATGGAGGTCCAGCAAGCTCATGCAGTACTGAGACTCAACCCTGGCGCTTCTCCCAGCACCCCTCATTACCCTGATTTTAGCTTTCCTTGTGTGCAGTCTCATGACAAGTTTCTGCTTTCCTGCAAGTTCAGGCACATGCATTTCTTGACAAGCATGACCACAGGGACTACTCATCCAATTACTCATCATTCACAGTTCTTATAAAGGAGGATACTAGCTTCTTACTAGAGCTACTATCCCTCACTTCAAAGATAACTCTAAACTGTCTCAAAATGAGCAGATGCACCAGAAATTTCTAGAGACAGAACCAAACCTCATTTCACCATTGCATGTTGAAAAAAAAGAATATCAGAAGCCTGTGATGTCCTAAAAGCTATGGACCATGAGCTGGAACCCAGCTGTCTTTGAACAAAATCCTAATTTATCATTTTGCTGATCAGCAGGCTCCCAATACCCAATCTCAGGACAGCAGCCTTTTTTTGCAGTGGATCAGCACTCTGTGCTGTCTCAGTCATCTACCTGCCAATGAAACTGAGATGTTAAATGTAAACCTCCACTGCAATGCTAAATGATCTCTCTCTCCCCACCCCCTCCAAAGTGCTTCGTTCTCAGGGGAATAACATTAGCATTTATGGAAGCAAATGCCTCAGGATTTTGCTAATGAGTTAGAACCTTCTACCTTTGGATCATAGGCATGAATCCTTTTCATCTCAAAGGTAAAATACTGGGTCTAACAGAAATTTGATATCAAGATGAATTCTAGTTCCAGCTCCTCCATTACAAGTTAATCTTTATGCTTGCTGTGCAGCTGTATTTTGTAAGTCAGATAAGGCTTGGAGCTCAAAGTCTTCTACCACAGACTCCCAATTGCAGCAAGAACCAAAATCTCTTTGGTACAGATTTTTGGGATATACAGAACAGATTATCTCACTTAGGAAAGGGAAAAATAAACAAAGTTAAAACCCACAAAACACAACACAAGTTCTGTGAACTGTAATTCACAGATGTTTCAGAAATACTGAGGTTTTCGTATGCAAATAAAATATACATTTGTATTTATACATAAAATTTTATATAAGCATTACTGCTTTAGCTCCCTTTAACACTAAAGATTCCACTGTGGCTGCAAGATATCATTTAAAGTATTCAGATCTGCCTACACACAACCAGCTATAACTGATAAACATTTTTAGAAAGAAGCTCGCACAAAACTTGAAGGATTTGCTTTGGGGAAAAAATAATAAGAGGGAACAGGATTCTGAATTCCAGCATCTGCAAACACCTACAGAGAGCGTGCCCCTTTTTTCTCCCTAATAATTAAAAATCACGGTATTAGGCCATAACACTGCTTCAGATCAGTGCAGAGGTTCCTCTCTTCCACAGGAGGGAGCTTCTCTCTTGCAAAGATGACGAGCTCTTTTGCAGTTCTCATTTTGGAAATGTGTAGGAGCTCTAAACAGCTCTGGAGGGCCCCACGCCTGACAGCTTCCACGCAGGATTAGCAAAGCAGAAAGATGAAGGAAAAAAACAGAAAACCAAAGATCAAGTATTTCTAAGCTAAACCCTTTCTTGGATCCCTGTGTTATGTCATACTATTAGCCCTCCCCATCACCCTCTCCATAATACCAAAAAAGCAGAGAATATATAGGGCAGAAAAACCTGAGAATTTCAAGTCCAGCGGCACCATTTATGTCCAGACAAATGACTCAAGCCTGACACACAACTGAAGCTAGCAGCTGACCAGACAGTGCACTCTAAGAGGAACAATAAGTCCCAGTAATTCAAAGAACATAGCACCTTCAGAAGACATTTGGCCTAATAACTGAAATTACTGAATCAAATTTGAAAATATATTTTAAAGGAAACAAACAAAACCAATCCTCTCTCTCGAAAACCACTTGCTAATCCATCCTCAAGTGACATTCAGATTTCATGAGGGTTAACCTCAGTGGCAGTTTTTCTCCAGATAAACAGCTCACTTCCACTGCTCAGAATTCTGTCTCACACTTGATGTGGAGCTCTGAGCTGCAGTTTCTATCAAGGTAGCACTGTACTATCATCAGGTTTCACAGTTGCTGCTTCCACTACTGTTTCCTTAGCGAAAAAGAAGAAAAAAAATCACAAAAATCACAGGTGACAAGCCAAAAGGGAGCAATGCTTAAGCTGTGCTGCTCTCATCATCTAGTAGCTAGAGAATTTCATATTCCCTGCTGTCTAAGTTTCAGAACAGTGGGTATATCCTCCTCCTCTTGTGTATAGCTAATTCCTGCTGTCAGCAGTGGGAATAACACAAGCACACCAAGGGGACAATGAGCCCTTGAGGCCTGTTGCAGTACTAATTTCAAAATATCAGAGTAAACATATTTTGCATGAGATAGGTAATAAGCCTGGGCACCAGCTCCTGTGTTTAAGAATGCATTGTGAGGCTGTGCACTCAGAACATGTTATAAACTACAGATAGTCTAGTCACCTAGCTCCCAGTTTTGTGTGTGTTTCAAGAAACAGTTCTGCCATGAATAACTAACTGCTATTTATACAGTTCTATATATACAGATCTATACACACAGATCTAATCACAGATCAAAGCACCGTGGAGCCAAATGCGGTGGGAAGGATTAGGTGAAATACATCTTCTGCTCCAAAGGTCTCACCATCTTGATTTATGACTAGGCACACAAAAAATAGCACCTGCTGCTCAGAACTCTCTCCTCCAGACACATAAAGTAATAACACCCCAAAATATTGCAAGTCTTCACTGCCTCCAGTACCTGCTATTACTTCAAAACCAACTATGTGATGACCATGGGTGCTGTGTTTTGGCTTATACATAATCAATACCAGCAAAGACAGATTCAGCCACAGGCAGCAGTCAACTAAACACAAGGTTAGGTACTAACTCAGAAAACAGTTCTGGTTTGATAACCTAATGTTAATTGAACATCTTTAACCAAAGCCCTTTTTCCATTTTGGAAAAAAATACATCCAATCTGCAGACCCCCAGATCACTCACACTATGCTCAGGGTAATTTTTCAGAGCAAAACTTTTCCTGCTCACAGGTAATTAACCCTGCAAAATTATCATGCTGTATGGTGAAGGTAAATTGCTAACAGATTATTAATAATGAAACAAAACAGGCCAGAGAGCATAGTTTGAGAAAAGACTGTGAGTCCCAATACAAGCTAACGCAATCAGAGAGAGTCTTGTTTGTATAACACTTAATAAGTCCCAGAGGGAAAAGGGACAGCTGTGTAAAGCTACCCTGGTTGTCCAATTTTTTTTTTCCACCATAATTACTTGTTACTGATGTTTCATAAAATCAATTGTCCAGAGAGCCTCCTGAAAGTTCAGTGTGAATATTGATAAAGCCTGAACATAGAAACCAAGTAAAAAAGCATCCTCAGCAGTACATTTTGGAACACAGACATGATCTTAGAAGGGTAATTCTTCTCTTTACATCAAGTAAAAATCTTCACTGAGGAACATTGCATTTTCAGCATTCATTTGGCACATCTTGAATATGAGAACTTAAAAGTGAACCTGACATCCAACTGCTCAGTAGGACTTGCAGTTAACAAAGACAGCATCAATATTTTCACCCGTTCATGATTGCTGTTTCTTTCCTCTCCACATTTTAAAGAGAAATGATGGATCTTTTAAAGGTCCTGAAAAGAATCATTCTCTTACAACTTGAAACTGCAACTGAGAAACACAAAACACTGGTGTAGATTTTACTCTAAGATAAAAAGGCAAATGACAGAGTACAAGGTGGGCAATTACAACTTGAGCCTAGTAAACAGGACTTACTTGGGTTAACTCCAGTATTAGTAATCACTCTTAAAGTGATCCAAAATGTTTTGGCCAAAGCTAGATACTTAGATATATAGCCTGAATTTCAGAGTTGCTAAGCACCCATCTGTTTTAGTTGACTTGAAAGAAAAAAGGGACATGAGGAGACGTAAGAATCAGAGGAGTCTCAGTTCCAAAAAGGGAGCAGTAGTCCCTTGTTATTTAAAGTGTTTCCTAACATTAAAGATATCTGAAAAAAAAAGAGTTATTTTTTCAAATAAAGCAATACACTTGCCAACTGAAACCTTTTCATTTTCAAGTGTATTTAGCAGAAATTCAATACTTTAAAAAGTTAACCGAAGTATTGATTGCTTAACTTGTTTGGTCAAGTAGTTGGACATTCTTTTAACATAAATTTTTTTTTTACAAAAACTGTTTTGGTCTAAAGAGCTATTTCTCTCTAAGAAGCATTTCATAATTAGGATTGTACTTTAAATAATAGTGCACACTTATCTCTGTATCATTCTTGTAAAGTTAACATGGTTCATAGGCATCAAGAGCATGAATAGAAATACTGTTTTCCCTTCTAAGTATTGCTTTCTAACAAGATGAAAGGTTAAAATAACCATTTGGCCCTCTAAGGTTCTCATGGCCCTCAACCCGTTCTCTCATTACAAATTAGCAAAAAATGAATGGCAGGGTATGATCCCTGTAAGCTACATATCTACTAAACCCTGAACAATAATGACTACCAGATCTTTTATCCCAATATGGTTCCTTTTTGTGCTACTCCTGCACAGGAGGCATACCACAATTTTAATTAAAGCAAAGGGACGTGACTGGAGAATCCAACTGCAGTCTCCAGAGGGCACGATTTAACTCCTGCCTTGCACTCTAAGTGCTGAAAGCAAGCTCGGTGAAACAGAATGGTGATCAAGGCTTTTCTGCTTCAGTTTCTGCACAAATCATAGCTCCCAGGACTTAGACTGGTGTCCAAGTGTGAAACTTTAACTTGGGCAACTACAGTGCATCCCACCCAGAAGCAGCGAAATCAATACGTGAATTTGGAGGCTCATGTATAGAACACGAAACGCTCACATGATGCTTGGACATCAGCGTAACATGTATGAAGCTTTACAGAAGGCATTCAATCCTATTAAATTTTTTATGAGCCAGAACAGCTTTATTTAAGGTATTTGCTCTGCCTGGTGAAAGAAAGCATATGCAACATTCTCTGTAATGAGCTGCCATTTCTAAATAATTTGCATCTGTGAAGCATCAATGGAGACAAAAGTGTTCTTAATTTCCATACGTTGAACACAACAATTAAATAAGAGCAGGAGCCTGCAAAAATGTCTGCATTAAAGTAGAAGCATAGGGAACTACACATTAAAATTGTCCCCAAAGTTACGGATATTTTAGATATTTAGAAAGCACATGGGAATCTTTCATGAGATTTGAAATATATCATATTAAAACAGAAGAACCAAAATTGATTCCTTTCTAGTAGTTTAGCCCTTCCCTGATATGCATGAGGACTGGAGTTACTAAAACAGCGTTAATCTTGTCTATACTGGAAATACTGGAAATAATACTAAAAAATAGATAAGTGAAAATAATTTACTGTGGAAGAAAGGGCTGAGTCTAGTTGTGATAAATGGTTTCAGACCCTGCTGGGTTCAGTGGGATTTAACAGTATATAAACCATGCTGAGTCAGGCCGGAAATCCTAGTGTCTCTCCAATTCTACTATAGTTTTGTGAGCTTTTACATGTTTATTTGCAACACACCAAAAAGCTAGCACAATCATCCCCCAAAATACCAGTTCTCTCAACTTTTCAGGAACTAAAGCTGGAAAAAAAAAACTCTGTCCACAGTACAGGAAACAAAGAAGTTTGGTTTCCCTATACACTAATAGTCCATACTTGGTTGACTGGTCATTAAAATGTTGAGATCTCCAGTTGAAGATTTTCTTACAAGGGGGTCATTAAGGTCTTGCTTCTCTATAATTTTTTTGCTGTCTAATGAAAACTGGGTTTACATCATTCTTCCCCTAACTGGGGATAATAAAAAAATCCTGTCTCCTCTGCTCTGCAGCCTGTTTTCACACGGTTGCTCAGAACTTAGTATTTTGGAGAATTTTATCTCCAAAAAATCTGTTTGTCAAATGCAGCTGAAATTGACTAACACGTTCAGGTTTATTAGAAGGGCATAAACACGACCATCGCATATACCTCGTTCACTATAGTCAGCTAAAAAAGGCTTCTCAAAATGTCAGTGGCAGTGATATTCCTTCTCTGGCTTTGTTTGTTTTGTTTTTCCTTTTTTTTTTCTCTCTCTTTTAGATGCATCTTTGCTGTAATGAATGCCAGTAACTATTTGAGTTTTATCTATAAAATTTTAACCAAAAAGGAGGGTGTGGGTGTGGATGTCTAATCCACAACAGTTATTATTGTCATCATGTAAGCTCCATTGCTCACTGCAAACATACCTTAACCCTCATCTGGGAGAAAGACGTTTAGCCTTTGCATCCATTCTCTGGAAGAGTGACAGGAACTCAAATGTTCCAACAATGGCATTCTTTTCATCAGTGGTGCCAGAAATGCAAAGTGCAGAGATCTTCTAGGAGGCTACCAGATCACTCAATCTGGCTATGAGATGAAAACCTTGCACAGTTCTAACACCACATATGGAGAGCTGTAGACTCCTGTTTTCTTATATCTATGTTCTCTTTTAAACAGTACTGAAAACATGCACAAAATGTTTTTATTAGAGCTGCAGTCAAGGACACATCAGCTATAATGAAGCAGTAAAATTTAACTGCTGCCAACAACATTCTGCTTTGGTCTACAGTCAGTTGAGTTTCTGCCCAACATCCACTAGCTACCAGGCTCCCATAGAGTGACACTAAACTGCTTTGTCAAGAGCCTTAAAGTTTATTTTGCTTTTACTGCAACTCTTCACTATGCAGTTGTGCAGTAGTAAACATGACCTTAAGTTAGAGTGGAAGTTTGGCAACAACGTGATTGCAAATGTAATCTACAACAGCCACAGAAGTTAACCAAGCCAAAAGCAGAGTTACAGCTCTTAAAAACTCAGACTATAAATGGCTATACAAGATCACATTTCACACTGTGGTTTGCTAGCATGATTAACTGTAGTGCTGTGTTACACCTGCAAATCATTTATCTTTTTGCAGATACTGTACAAGTCACTTAGATGGCCTAATACCTGACTGTCCTCAAATCAGCCAAGAGCGCATGAAGAGCAATAAATCAGCAGTAGCACTTGAAACATACATTGTTAGTGAGTGTGCAACTTTCCATGGGATCAGGACCTTGGATGGTGAAGTGAGCTGAAGTGTGCAGGGAAATAAAATGGCAGCATGATTTCAAAGGCTCCAAATGAAGGCATGCTTAATGTAGCAAATAAAAAATAAAAGCCCTCACCAAGCTTCTAGGATAAGTTTGTTTTAAAAGCTTGGTCTGTAAAGTTCTGTTCAATACTGTGTAGTTCTAAAACATATTCAACCGCAATGTTTTATAAGGCAGAGTGAGCAGCCAAAAAACTAATACATCTGAGGCTTATTTACAAATAAGCTACAGAAATAACTAGACGCTACCTCTGCTGCTGTTACAGAGAAAGCTATAGTGAAAATATAAGGTTTCATCAAAGCAATTGTTTAGGTACAGATAAAAAGATAAAAAAGAAAATAAAGTTGATTGTGGCAGAGCAAAATCTACGTCCTGATAAAATTCTGTGGCCACTTCTCAGAGATCCATAGAAGACAAGTCAGCATGTGAGACACTGAATTTTCATCCTTTTAACATTTTCCGTTCTCAAGGCAACGTTTCAATATAGGCAGAAGATATGCTTGGCTCAGGAATGTGTTGCTGAAGTCACAAAAACACTTAAAAACGAATAGGGGTTAGATCACTTCCTCACTCAGACTAACCGAACTCCCAAGCCAATACCTGTTTTCCAATGATTTCAGCTACGTCGTCATCAGGCCCCAAACAAGCAGCTCTAGCAGCAGCTTCGTAATCAGCTTAACTCGTAGCTGTCAGGGAAAGACACGGTCTCTCCCCACACTTCTCACAATTGTTCGCTCTTGTCCCTTCCCGCTGCCTCACAAGTGCTCAGGCAACCGTGTGGCCGGCCAGATCAGAAAGCCGGTTCGGCACGCACTGTTTTGTGGAGAGGTTATTTTGCAGTCCCATTAGCTGACTGATCCCACCACTTTTGCAGCCACAGGAGTACAAATACTGGCACAAGGAAGAGGTCAAGAATGCATAGCAGGAACTAGCTGTGCCTCTTTCATACAGAAGTTCAGGCCTTGGCTCACGACAGTATTTGCAACCCTGCTCTGTAAAGCACACTGACTTGAGGCCTCAGTTACTATGGTGATGAGCATGGAATAAATGTTTATGTATAATTAGATAAATCCTCCCTTCAAGAAAATAGTTGTCCTTCTCACAGGCAGCTATTCATATTTACTTTTTTTTTTTTTAAAAAAAAAAAAAAAAAGCAGATGTAAAAAGAAAATGTATTAACATTGTAAAGCTTAATGATCACTACTAGGCATTAGTAAATTAATATTTTAAACCTACAGCAAGAATTAACAAAAAGCATGTGAAATATTGGGCAAAGAGAATCCCAGCTCTTCTGAAAACTGCCTAACTCCCCAGAGAGGAAGATAATGCTTGGTTTTATGTTTTCTCACTTAGAAAAATGGGAATGATTACATAAAACTTTATTTAATTGTTTCATAGATCTTAAGCAGTAACTCTTATTTGAATAAAAAATGAATGAGTTGTTTAGTTCTGTGCAACCACTGAATTTAATCACCCCTACTTACAAAACAGAAGCAATGTTTCCCAACTCTCAGATTACTGTAAAAGCAGTAAGCTGATATAAACAGATCAATCCAGTTAAAATACTCAGTTCCTAAACTCATAAGTATCTTTCCTTTTCAAAAGCTTATGAACCAGTAATTACAGCAGAAATATTTGCCACAGAGATGAACGTTCTGCCTTGGGTTTTGGGAAATGTTTTGCCACATTTATCATTTATGTATAACTGACTTTTTTTTCATTAAGAAAATCCAGTCCTACAATCTGATCATTAGTTATATTCTCTGGTATCTAAAATTGCTTTAAACTTAAGGAATACTAAATTCAGAGTAGACAAGATGGCTTCCTAGGACTAACGACTATAAAAACTAATGACAAAATTTAACCGAACCCTGAATTCCTCCCTGAAGAAAAACAAATGATTGGCAAAACACAGTAGAAATGTTGCCAGCTGATGAGCTGCCTCATTCTTTCCACTATGATGCCATCTGTTGCCAGCTCTTCCCTGTCCATGTGCACTGAACTCCGTCTGAATCTCAGCCTGACCCAGATCCAACACTGGTGTCAAAAGTCTGAGAATAAAATCCAACTTTACTCACCCAATGGATGTTAATAACTACAACTGTGGTTGGAGGTGGGACTTTGGTGACACTGGGCATGTAAAGAGGCTTCTGCTCTCAGCCACTTATCACTCTTTTCTTTCACCGATTTTTTTTTCCATTCTCCCCAGTCCACCAACATAACTTCATATGCTTTCAATCCCCAACACGACTGTCAACGTAACTTTAGACAAACTTCAGCTACATAGTGTGTAAGCTAACACAGATAATATCTTAAGAACTGAGTTAGGAAGCAGACACATGCAAGTTCACGCAAATAGATCGTATATGGGAAACTTCCAGTAAGAGGGGCAGCAATGACAGCTAGCATATACTCTTCTTTTCCTGAAGCCCAGCAGGAGCCTGGCATCTATCTGCATATTATAACCTCGTTGTAAAGAATAATGAGCTCTTAACCATAATGAAGACATTGAGTAACATTTCAGCCTTCATATTTAGACTGTAAATTCCTCCAAGGCAAAGACTTTCCTCTCTGCCTTGCATACATTGTTGATACATGAGAGATAATATAAAGATGTACAGCTGTTCATGAAAAAGCAGAGTAATTTTGACTTGCTCTAAGAATAGGCCAAGCTCCTTCCTCCAGTTCGTATGCAAATTTATTACTGAAGACAATGTGGGTATCTGAGTGAAGAAATTCAGCTTAGAATTTGAATGTCTCTTCAGGGACCACTGGAATCGAAGACAGCCTTCTCAAGCCGCATGGTTTAGCCTCTTTCTGTGCAAAGACTTTTAAGTGAAAAATATTTAAATATTTATAGAAGATATCCTCATATCAGTTGAGCAGTGATCACTACATGGAGCAGAGTGCCATTGCAAAGGACAATAACTAGGCCAAACAATCTCCATTTATCATTAGAAAACTTGCATTACTCTTAGCTCACAAAGCATTCATTGAAGTCTACAGGATAATCCATAGTTAGGGACCAGACATCCCCGAACACTGATGCTAGAGCTATCAGTTTTGCTGAGAGCCAAGTAAACTGCTTATTGTACAGATCAACAGCCTCAAAGTGGGTTTTCTTACTAATGTATTTGATATTTTGTGTCTTAGAAGTCTTACGGTACACAGCCTTAGTGATCCTATTGCAGTTAAGCACTGAACAGTAGTTTTAAAAGTTTAGCTGAGTATCTTTTATTTATTAAAAAAAAAAAAAAAAAAAAAAAAAAAAAAAAAAAAGATTCACCATAGATGTAAGCTGTAGGATTAAAGAAAATATGTAACTTAAGATTTTTCTACTTTTTAATATCTGAAATTTTATTAGTGACCTATTCTGCTTATTTTTTATGAAGATTTTTGCAGTTGGAACAAAAATTAACCTAAAACTGAAATAATATATTGAGGAAATGTTTTAAGTCGAGAAGAAACCTTAATCATTTCTGTTTTTTTCCACAGAAAAGTATTTAGGCTAGACACATCATGTGATGTTGAATATACCATGGTTGGTACATAAAGTACCTGATGTTCAAATGTAAGTAATTATGAATTATACTATGTCAATATCGGTACCTATACAAATACACTACATATTTGTATAAGAATTTCTGAATCTTCCATCTAGTTTTGCTATTGCCTTACCATTGCAAAAGAGGCCAGTAAGTTTGTGCCCACCTGAGATACCTAATGTGTCAGGTCACACAGCAAATGAGTGACAAACCAGGTGATAAAAATCCTCTATTTAAACTTGCTGGCATGAACAAAACATAAGTTGAGGTTTTCCTAAAGCAACATTCAGAAGACCATGTATACTAAATAACTTGTCTCAGGATTCATAGGGTCAACACTTACCTACCTCAGAGAAGTTAAAATGCCTCATTTATTAATAGCTGTAAGCAAAGAATCACCGTGGTCCTGATCAAGGCTTGGAATACCCAGCTCCACAGGAAACTTTGTGCTCTAGTGCTTGGTAATCCCACAAAACAGAACAGAGTTAATGGGGTGTAAACTAAAGCCTATGCAATTAAGAATGTCTAGAGCTGTTCTGTAGTCCTTCATTGCTACAGCATCAGGTAGGAACATATTGCGACAGGATGCATTAGGGCACACAGGATACATTAGGACACGCTGTTCTTTATCTACAGATCCCAAGCACTTCGGAGGATTCCAGCTCTGACTGCTGTGATGATGGATTTTTTTTTTTTTTTTTTTTTTTTACCTTAATACCAAAAGCTTTACTGAATTTAGACATTCTCTGATTTTCTCTAGCACTTTCAAGGTCCTTGATCAGCTAGCAGCATTTCCTCTTTAAAAGACCATGCACAGGGTTACTCAGACTTTCCAGCAACTGGGAAGCTCTGAAAGCAGGACAGCTCAGATCTAGGGAAGCCTTTGGTTTTATTTTTAAAACACTGCTTACTCCACACAACTATTTCAAAGGCTCTGACCTCTCAAGATCTGCAACAAACAAACAGTTCCAGGCTATATTCAAAGGTTTCTGAGTGCTGACAACCATTTTATAACGAAAATGGCTTCCCTGGAGAATTCATCTAAAACATGCTCTATTTATTGCACTCAGAACCGCAGTGCTTAAGGGAAAAAAAAAAAAAAAAAGCTACCAGCCCACACAAGAAGTGCTGCAGGTTGTTCAGCAAAGGTGGATTTCCATTTATGTGTCTGAGTGGAAAGAAAAAGAGGAAACCTCCATACATGCCAGCCAAATTCTGTATCAGATGTACCTGCATCTGCCATGCTACTGATCAAGACCATCCTGGTCAGCAAAGGGACCACAGGGTTTGCTCCCAAGAGGATTATATACCTCCTACTACTACTCCCTAACAGCAGTCCTTTTCTCTTTTCCCCCACACCCCAAGCTAAACCTAGTACGCTGCCACTGCGTTCGATCAGTAGAAGACTGAGCATGTGTTGCCTAGTAAAGAGGCATTAATTAGTCCCTTTCATCCCAGGCTAGGATTACAGTATCCAGACACAGGGAATGAAAGCTGTCAAGTGCTTGCTGCTGAGCTCCTGAAGTATTGCTAGAGTTGTAGAGTTAATATCTAGAAGGGCAAGGTAGTGTTGATAATCTGTATTTATTCTTAGCTATATATGTCAAAATCACTACGTAGCATGCTTCCTCACCGTGCCACGAGGGCTGTTTCTCAGAATTGTTCCTATTTGAAAAAAGGCCAGAACATAAACATTTCCCAGACATGGCCTACACTTTTAGCTCTGGTGGGTAGCAACAGGAAGGTAGCAAAATACTCCTGTGAACATAAATCAGCCAGAAAACTGCAAATTATATTGACCAAAAAACCCACTAGAGTGTTGTTTATCCTAGTCCAAAATTGGTGCGAGTCAGAAAAAGGAAAGGACACCTGCAATGTCACTAGGAAGGCTCGTCATAGCGGTGGTAGTGTCTCACCCACAGGCTGCTACTACCTTCAGGTCCACCAGAACTGGATACACTGCAGTAAATCTTTGTCCAGTGCAGTTGTAGGATAACTCAGAGGTGACATGCTTATTATAACATTAAGCAAGTTTGCTTTTTTAAATACTGAGATGTATATGCTTTACAGAACCCTCACAGCACTGGGAAATACAGTTATGTACTTCACCTACCTGTGCATCAGCTCTCTATGGTAATTTTACCAGCTACCCCTATGCTTGCACAAATGGTTACGAAGCAACTTCAGATGAATGGGAAAAGCATAAAGAAGCTGAAATTCTTTACCAGATAATTGTCTTTTTTTTTCCCCCAACACAATACTAATGACATTATACTATTTAGTTATACAGATAATTATTAGTCTGTATTGTTCTTTATTGTGTGACATTGCTCCTTTGAACATCCGTTTGGTTATAGACACATATATCTACACCACAAAATATGCTGTTCAGTTTTCCACCAGCTAAAAAGCACTAGAACCACTACTGGTCTTACTCTTCCTGCAGCAGACAAGACTTACAGGAGGTTTTGTTGCTGTCCATTTTGGTGTTTTTTGTTTTGTTTTTCTTTTCTTCAGTGAAACTACATTTACATTAAGTACTGCTTGGAGTATCTTATATATGCTGCTCAAACTAGAGACAACACATTTGAGGAGTTTGTCATCAAGTGGTGAAATTGTCTAGGTTGTGGTTAAATTCCAGTGGTGGGCCTTTACAGCACAAAACCTGAAGTTGTTCTCAGTGTGCAAAGCAGGCTGCAAAATACAAAGCACAACTTCCAAGCAAAGAGCAGAACTCTTCCTTATTGACAGAGAGAAGAAAAAGAGTACTGTATAACTAAGCCACCCAAAATTTCATGGTATTTACTTAGGAACTTATGCCTATCTTTTGTCTGTAGTGGGAGAGAAGTAGTTGAGGAAAGTTTGATATGAAAATATGATCAAATGTCCTTGACTTCAGCAGGTCCTTCTGGAAAAGGATGATCTCCATTTTAGCAGCTTCTTGTGGGAGAGTTCAGCAACAGCATGACTGATCAGAAACTGACTTTAAATCCACTAAAGTTATAAATCCATTCCAAACCAGAGAGTGTGTGGTACTTTGCCAAACAGGTAGCAGGCAGAATGACTTACAGTGTAGCACAGTGAAAAGCTGCACCCCACCCCTGGCCAGTGCCCTTTTTCATTAGGCAGTCTTTTGCAACATGAAGGCCCAAAGACTTAAAGCACACAAAATCTTCAGATTAACAGAGATTAACAGTGAGACCAGACAAGTTGTAATTCCTGAAAGGGATTCTTTACCCTCTGTGCAGAGCAAGAGCTCCCAGCAACTATAAAGACTGTACATAGAACAGTTGTTGTTTCAAAACTCCTTTTTCTTCAAGGAAGAGGATGATGCAGGGAAGCTAGATCTTTTAACTATTCCTTCAGTGATTGTTCTATACTGAATGCAAACACCAAGTATTCAGCAGCTGAATCTATCCCTTCTAGCATCAGGGTGAAAGGATGAAAACAAGGATGTTGAAACACTTTGGATTCAGAACCTGAAGCTGCTTTATGGGAACAATACAAGGAGACCCCATCCAGCGAGTGAATAGCTTTACTCTTCTACTGAGAGCAGCACAGCAGGACTGAAATTTCACCCACCACCAAAGAGGAACTGAGGAAATTTTCTAGTCCAGTGCTGCAGACACCATATCTGAAGATTACCATTGGGAAGGGAAAGGGAAAGGGAGAGGGAGAGGAAGAGGTTGTATCCCATGATGATCAAACCCTGACAGACAGGCACAGTTGATAGACCAGGTGCTTTGAACCTTAAGAGCATCTCCAAAAACAGTTTTGCCATGTTTAAAGTAGCAAAAATTGTCATAGCTATAAAAATATAGGTGGTATTCTACATTAGCACCGAATGAGTTCCTCAAGTTCTTAGATGCACTTCTGAATTTCCATGACAAAAAATTGCATCCTATGCCAGACTTAATTGGCACACAGGGTTAACTTCCTCCCGTTTCTCAAATTGAAACTACAAACCACACAGCCCTGGATATATGCTCCTGAGAAAGTCCCTGAATGGAACTGAGGCACACAATGGAGAATGACACAAGCACAGTGATCAGAAAAAGAAATAATATTACTTACCATGGTGTTGTCTCATCTCCTCAGCTGAGGGGGCCTTTAAACATTCATTTACACAAATACATACGATCATGCTGCATCACATTTTTCTTTAAAACTCTAGCAACTTTATTTTTCACACAGATGAAGGCACTGCAAATTAAAACAGATTATATGTGCATGGAGAATGTGTTTGGAAATCAAAGCTGCAGAAAAAGCTAAGATGGACATGATTTACTACAGTTTGTTAATGCAACTTTTTTACTCTTCCATGATGACAGAAACAGATAACACACATAGAACTCCACACTACATTGATTTAACTCCCCACAACACAAACTGGTATGCTAAAAGGTGTTCTACATGACATAACATCTACTTGATTAGTTTTGGAAAAGTCATGTGACTTATTGCTATTTAAATATTGTCCCCAACTCATTAAAGGATCAACAAGCAAGCAGTTCCCCGGTTTTCTCTCTGCTACAAGAGAAAGAAGGAAATTGAGACATTTGGGCATTGTTTCAGTTCAGACTCTATTGTTTCACTACTAAATTATCTGTCTGTTATTTAAGTCATCACCTTCAGAATTTGTACTGGCCAGAACCTGAATCAGTCAGCCAGTGATAAGAACAGGTACCACTTTAAGATAATTCAAGTGACTATTTTCACAATATTGAAGTTATGTTCATTAATAGCTCATTAAAATCCTGGGCATGCCAATCTCTGCTTCCTAATCAGTTACTGCAGGAAGATAAAACCTTCACAATGCAGACCAATACATGTACATCCCTAGGAGAACTAAACAAAAGCAACAACCCTTTACACCCATGGGAGACAAGTACATCAGTGAAAAATCAAATACTGTACTCATGTTTGCAACATTTACCTCCAGTTGCTGTGAGGAGTCAGCTCATGGTTCTTATCAGAGTTCCCTGAACAAATGTCCCTACACACTCCCCCAAAAAAACAGAACAAAACAAAACAAAACAACAACAAAAAAGCAAAAGTCGATTATACTAAGCCCAGGTATAGCTGGACGCCATTGAGAAACCTTATCAACTGTTAGGCAAATAAGATGACCATATGAAATTATTATGCCAACAGTATAGTCTCCAGAAAAAAATGTAAGCTTTTAGTCTCAGCCATCCTTGCAGATTGTTTCCATGTATTTGTTCTGCAAAGAGCTATCTGATGCTGTAATCACAGGCAGATAGGCAAACATGCAGAAAGCATTTTTGTCCCCAGCTTATCCTAGCCAGCAGCACTAGTAAGTTTAGGAAATCAGAAGACCGCTTTTTAAAACCCAGTTAAGATTAAAGAAAAAAAAAAATACACACAGTGATTTTCAAACTGTGACTTCAACTTCTCATGAGCTGTTAATTACCACTAAGAGCTCAAAGGGATACCTAAAGAAATAATCCTACTCTCAGGACATTTAATTCCACAACACCTTGGGCAGCAAGATGCACAGATCATAAATATTCAGTGTTTTAGTAAGCACACATGCTCAAGACTTCACATCCAAGGCAGTTCTAACAATTTGAAATCTACTGTCCTACAGTGCTGCAGAATGACCCAACAGACCAAAAAGCATCCTTATCAACCCACAACTTCCCAAAGATTCCATGGCTCTCACCTTGATCCCAGATTTAATACAAGTCCCCTTCGTCATTTTCTAGGTAAAGAGAACAGTGTTCCCCTGTGTCCCCAACCCTTTTATTTGGGCATTTTTTTCTACTGTACTTTACCTGATCTGAAAAGTATTATCTTCCTCTCCTCTCAAATCTTGGTCATTTATATATGCTCTCACAAATACGCAAGAAAATAAGGGCAGACTCCTTTTGATTTCTTTCAACTGAAAAGACAGATGTAGGTGTAAGAGAAATACAGTGAGAGAGGTACTTTATCTTTCCATCCATTTGTCAGTTCCAGTCAGTATTATATCTTTAGACTTGCTTATTATTCTATCCATTATTACAAATGGAATGAGATGAATAAATATGGTGCATCAGTTTTACAGACTTAACAATTCAGGATCTGCAGCACCAGGGCAATTCAAACATGCTGAGAAAGGGTAGTTTTCATTTCTTTCTAAATAGCCTTCCTCTTTTGCTGATAAAATACAGCCCTCCCCAAAACCCTGGTAGCTCAAAGTACTTTCCCTCAAAGTCAGGTCATAAAAGGTAGCTTCCCTTTTTACCTTCTAAAGCATTAAAGAAGAATAAGAAATTATTTTAAAACAAAACAAAACACCACTGGAGCCAATAAGAACACATAGATGCTTAAAAATGGCATATTTTCAAGCTTTACTGCACTGTCCCAAGAGTTTACCTGCTTTGCTGGGAAAAGCTGCTTACAGCCTTTTAAGGGTCAGGACAGAAGATTATTTAATTAGGTGGCAGCCCTAACCCTGGGTTAGCAGAGAGAGGAATGCTCCATACAAAATACATCCTGTGACATCTGCAAGTAAGGAATATTTTTATGAAGACCAGCACAAGGCAAGACAAAGGATATACTCAAATGATCAAAGATACATACATATATATATATATTTCAAAATTAGATAGATGAGGCACCACAAACAGCATGTTAAAAGCAGGCTGTGAAAAGAACTGCAGCTAGAGTCCAGTCATATAAGCAGGGGTATGGAAATTGTTATCCAGCCCGAATTGTTCTCCAGGTCAAGCACTATGCAGACCACATCATTACTGTTTACGACACTGAAGAACCTAAAGAGGTACAGTTAACTTCTTTATTTATCTGAAACTAAAACAGCTTTCCATCCCATGGAAATACATCTTATCCTAGTTTGAATGGCTGTAATTATCCTGCAAAGGGGCTTTATTAAAAGCCAGAAAGTGAGAAAATACAGCATTGCCTGGACCTTACTCTAAAAATACATTTGAATATTGCTATTTGCAAGAATGCATTATATTGTCTGCATTTCTGAATAGTAAAGCGTTAAATGCAAGTCACGGCTTTCTACAGATTCTTAGCTACACACTAACAAACACCATCTTGCATTTTTAACATCTTTTAGAAGCCAGATATAAAAGAAAAGTAATTTTGACACGTCAAGACAACAAGAAAAAAATAATTAAAAATTAATTAGCATGTCTTTGTACTGCATCTAGAAGTTCAAAATTGCTAGCAACAGACTTATTGCATAGCAAGATAAAAATTATATTTTTATAAGCTCTTGGCTGTCTCTACTCAAAACCTAAAAAGGTAACAATTAAGGTATTGTATTCCTTATCTCTGTTTTAGTCCCATTACTTTATGCAATAAAAATTCTAGTCATTTCCAACTTCAGTTAGCTGATTTTACTCCATATTTGCATCTGCTAGATAAGGCTGCACTGACAGATGTAAGCAGCAAGGCTGTTTGATATCAGAATTTATTTTTCTTTTGGAGTTCTTAAACTTTTATTATTATTACTTTTGTCTAGCTTTCCATAAAAATGTAAGAAATTTTTATTTTTAGACATCCTAGCAACTAGATTTTTTTTTTTTTTTTTTTTTTTTTTTTTTTTTTTTTTTTTTTTTTTTTCCCCAGGAGAATGGTTGTCCTACACACCTTTATCTGTCTGAGGAGAGGCAGGTACTTCCCTGCCAGGATCAGACCATTTCACACTGTGCAACCTCTCACTATAGCAAGGCTCAGGTTCTTATCACCAAGGCCTTTTCTCTGGTTTTCCTATTAACTTAAAGCTTACAAGTTATGCACTACTGTTTGTTTTGCTTTCTTTTGGCACAGATTACTTTTTGTTTGATGCCATTTAGTTTCACTCATTGCCATGTTCTTCATTTCCTCATCTTTTCTATGTTTTTCTCTGCAATCTCCCTAGCTTACTCTTTATTCTTTTATATTCTTTTATTTATTATTCACTAAGCTTCTAGAACAGGCTTTTGTACAGGAGATTCCCTGTTCCTCAGTATTTACACATCAGCATTTCAAGATTCTAGGTTTGTCCAGGAACTTTTAAGGCAATGTTTGCTAGCCTTAGACCAGCTCAAACTCTCACAAACATGGCAACAGTGATGAGGCAGTCAGTTCCTTTTCCATAAAGCTAAAGAAAGAGGAAATTACTATTTTAGACTGGGAAGATCATGCTCAGCTATGGTCCAAATAAATTAGCCTGGTTTTAAAGTAATAATCCAGTTTCTCCCTTCCCCACAAATAAGGTTGCCATTCACCTTGAACTTGGCAAGATTGATTTGCCTTTCCCTGGCAATGCATCTAGTTATCGTGAGCCAAATATCAAATGCCTGAAAAACAACATCAACGTGGTACTGAATATACTCTTTGGCAGTATTAACGCAGCAATATTTTATATGTAATTATTATTTTCACATCACCACTTTGTCACAGTGCTATGCACTGTTATGGTGCTCCACAATAAACACATTCAATGCAGCAAGCCCAGAGAGAAGAGCAAAAGCAGCAATGAGAATGTAAAATCCACCCATCCTTGTTTGCTATTTTACATTACCCTTCACAGAGATTTTTAAAGGCATTCTCTGGCCTACTTCAAACTTTACAATATAGACAGATCATTCCCTGAGGGTCAGCCTTACTTACACAAGTAGTTACATTGCCCTAAATCTTGCCTCAAAGGTGTTATTAAACCTCTATCTTTTATCTTAGTTTGCCTTCAACAGTATCAAACATTTTATTTTGTAAATTAGCCAGCATACAAAGCCTGACTACTGGTAAGGAAACCACAGATAGGTATGTAAACACTTAAGAATTACCTCATCAAAGTACATCTCTGCTAATTTGGTCTAAGTACCCGTTAGTGTTACAGAAACACAATTCCCTAAAAATCTGTTAAATACGGAGCACCTCTTGCACATTTATGCTAAAACGTGAGGAAGGCAACAGCCAGAACATGAGGAGGCCCTAGTCAGGAAGGCCTACCTGAGGCTATGTCCCTGCCTGTTTTTTCATGGAGAGGGGTACCCCAAGGAAGGAAGCTACAGGAGTGAGGGCCCTGGCAAGGAGGTTTACACAGCAGATGATGGGGACGAGCCTCTATAAAGGAGTGTGAAGTTGGTCCAAAGCAAAACTGCGAGGCCTTACAGAGCACCTGACCAGATAAGACAGGGCTGCTCCCTGAGCGAGGGGCCTCATGCACACTCAGGCTCATCCTGTGACAACACACAACCAGTGAGGCTTCCTTGCAGTGCAGCAACCTTTCACTTGGACTCCCCACGACCACTTCCTCCCCAGTAATCAATTGTATGCACGTGTGTATATATATATATATAAGTTTTATTTTATTTCCAGGGAGAATCATACCGCTCGCCCGCACCCCCCACCCCCCCCCCCCCCCCTCAGCCCGGCCGCCATTTTGTGCTCCCCTCCCGCCGCGGCCGCCATGTCGGTGCCCCGCCCCATTCCCCGCTCCCCGGCGCGGTGCCCGGATGTGGGAGGCACCGCCCCCGCCGCCGAGCCTCAGCGCCGCTCGCCCCCGCCCTCGCTCTCCCTCCTCTTCTCTCCCTGCGCCGCCGTTGCGGGTCAGCGCCAGCCACTGCCGCAGTGAGGGGGCAGCAGGAGCCGGCAGCGGGCCCGGCGGCGACGCCGAACAGGCTGATAGCGAGGCCGGGGCTCGGTGGATTCGCGACCGCGGGGGGGGAAGCGCCTGACGCCCAGCCGCCGCCATGGTGAGGAGCCGAGCCCCCCGCTCCCGCCCCGACGGAATATTCCAGGCTGCGTGTGAGGAGGGCGGCGGTCGGGGTGGGGGACAGAGGGGGGGGGAAAGGGGGCGATGGTGGCCGCTGCCCTGCCTCCGAGCCGGCTCCTCCGCCCCCGAGCCATCCACGTCCTCCGCCGGGCTTCCCCCTTCTTCCCCTCCCTCCTTCCCTCCCTCCTTCCCCGGGGGCGGGCGCGGCCCCCCCGCCGCCGCCGCCCACAGCCGCCGCCTCACCCCCGCTGCTCCCCGCCGGGGGCTCAGCGCTTCCCTCAGCCCCCCTCGGCCTCCCCCAGCCCTGGGGTCCCTTTCACCTTCGCTTCAGGGTCCCCCACCGCTACTCCGGGGTCTCCCCTCAGCCCCCGGGGTACTGCGGGGCTGCTTTTGCGGTCCCCAAAGCCGCCCCCGTTGCTGCAGCGGCGTTTTTCTTCTCGAGTGCAGGGCGGAAAGCTCCGGCGCACGTAGCCCATGGCAGGAGACGGGTACTTTATAATGTACACGGGGAGTTTTAGCTTTAAATACGATAGGCAGTGGTGTTTGGAGCCTGGGGGTGAGGGAAATGTGGGATGTCCCGGTGTGTGTGTGTATTGAGCTGCTCTGCTGTTTATTATTATTAATCATGGCGATTTAAATTTCCCTTTTACTGCCGTAAAATTAATCCAGAGATACAGTATGGAGTCCTGTAGTATTTTACGTCGACACTAGGGGTGTCTCCTGCTTGCCACCACTGCCAAGAAATCAACGCCCTTTTTTAATAAACATCTATCCTGGCCTAAATTATCCAGTACCCTGGCTTCAGGAAGACTCTGGCAATATTTTGGGTTTTGTAACTGGAGAAATACAGATGGTTTAAGCTTTTCCATTCGGAACTTTTAAAGAGCAAAGCCAGCTGTTTATCACCATTTCATGTGAGACCTCACAGGGCCTAGGAGCCAGAAATGGGTTTCCTTTTGTTTTTAAGCAGGGGGTTGCAGTCTCTGCTTTAAAAAAATAAAGCCAAAACTGACGTGGCATACTCTTTGTGTGTACACTTTAATGTCTTTTAGATGTACATTTGAATAAACATTTTGAAATATGCAGAGGTTTGTTTTCAGTTGTGGACTAAAGCAATGTATTTAATGAATGCCTTTACAGACTCTTAGAATAATATAAGGCTGAGAAAAGGTTTGTGTTTAGAGAGTAAGAATCAGTGAGATTGAGCCTTGGAAGAAAAAGATACGATTAGAGATTATACTGTAGTTGCAGTAATGCTAGTACTGCTGTGAATATACAGATGAACAGTGATAACGTTCCACGCAACAGTTGCATTCATACTCCAATAAGTTGGGTCTTGTGTGAAAATTTTGTTCTCGAAGACTTGATGAGACATGTGCCGACGTGCATAAAGAGACAGAAAACGTTACTCGATGGTGATGTCCATGTGTGTATTGGTGACCTGTAATGAAACTAATTTTCATATATCACTGTCTTCGTTTGTTTTTTCCTGTGTTCTGCCTCAACTAAAGCTACATTAGCATCTTCTGTTGCTATAACCATGCTGGTTATTACTTCGACTTCTTGAGGAGTGTTTCTGTATGATCAATTACCGCGTGTAAATACAGATGGGTGAAAAAAGTGTTCTGAATATTATCTCCACCAGTAAAAGTGTTTCTTTGCTACAGTAAGCAGTAACAACAAGTGGAAGGTTTTGACCACAGCTGTATCAGTACATTGTTTCTGATAGCACCTGATCCTATGTGCCTTGTAAAAACCATGCTAAAAATAAACAGTTAATATGTATTTGAAAGAAAGAACAGCAACTTAAATGACTGTGTGTTTTTCCTAATGTTGTTACCTGTGGATGTTTGCACTGAAGGAGTTCACTTTTAATGATGAAAGAGATCTTGTTTCAACTGTTAATTACAATAGAGCAGCCCTTTTTTGCAGTTTGGAGTAACTTTTCTTTTGTGTTCTTGCAGGACCAGGGAGCTGAGAGTTACATAGTGAAGAGCAAGAGGTGAACACATTGTTGTGTTCATAGTAGGTAGCTTAAGATAAACATCCAGTAAGTAAAAGACCGTAGCTCTGGATGTTTTGGGATAGTCAGTTCTACAATAATAACCTATCAAGCAGAGAGCATAATATGATGTATTACGTAATTCTAGAAGTAATACAGATGAGCTGTTTTTGTCAGAGTTGGCTTAGAAAATACTACTCATAGCAAAACTTACTAGAAAAAGGTAAATAGTACAGATGTTAATAAATAATCTTGCATTTGGATGAATGTTTTGTTGGGACCATCTGTATTCTGGTAGGTCCTCATTCATATCTAGCTCTCGAGCTTTATATGTGTAGGACAGAAAAGACAGAAATGCACTGAAGTCACCCAAACCATGTTACATAACGCACACATCTCTTTAGCAAGCTGAGAGAGTCTTTGGGAAATTGAGGAGACCAGTTTAAATTTGGACACTGCCGGTGCTAGACTCTTCTTAGAAGTTGTGACTCACTTGAGTAGTGGTGCTTCTGGCACTTGAGCATTTTCTCCAGATGAAGCGATTCATTCACAGGCTGATCTAGAACAGGGTTTTTAATTTATGGAATCCAAGAACCACAAAAACTTTTTTTTTTTTTTCTGAAATGAAACAAACAAAAATACACCAGAAGACCAAGTTGAGTCTTTCTTTACTAGTTATCAGCAAAGGTACTAAATAAGTTCTTAAAGAAAAAACTAGCTGATCTGCTGGCAAATCGCAATTTGACTGCTATCATGACAAGCATTTGGATAGTCATTTTAGTTTTGTAATCATTCTGTCTGTGCCGGAGTGCAGACATGGATGGTAGGAACAAAGGGGCCATCAAGCAATCCCTCTGTTGTGTTGGACTTGCTGGTGGTCTACTACCACAGGTAGAATAATAGTCTAGGATTCAAGATGGGAAACTCACATGTAGGTCTTAAGAAAAAAGTATGTGGTAGGCTTATTTAAGCCTCTTCTCTTAACAAAGGATCTTGCTGTGGCAGTAGTTGTTCAGGGTCTTCCTTTTGAGGCTGATTTGAATATTTGAGTTTACTTAGCTTTGTGATCTGCTAAGGATCACATAGGAGGAAAGAGACTTTTAAAAATAATTATAATATTCCAGTGGAATCAAAGTGGAAATCTGTCTTTATATGGTGCAAGGTGCAAACTTTAAATCTAAGATTTAAATCTTTAACTCTTCCCTAGGAGGGAAAATTGAGTAGTTTAAAGGAAAATGATGTGTGATGGGCATGCCTCAGGAACTTTGTCTTCTAAGGTACCAGGCCTAGCACTAACGCTTTACGGGAGTGAGACGAATAACACAGATTAGGATTTTTATTGGTATGTTAAAGATGGAGCTGCCTTTTGCCCATTGGTGCTGCAGGAAAAGGCAGCATCAGTAATCTGGTATTTCTGGGGAAACAAATAAGGCAGGTATGTGTGTTTAATGCTAAACTACTATTCAGTCTGCTTCTGCCTCATCATTTCCCTCATTTGTGTGTCGTGTAGACATAGAAAAAGTTGATGAGGTGTAGACAGGCTAAGAAATACTTATGAATTTTTGTTGATGTAATAATACATGCTGATAAGAAAAAGAAAATGAGTTTAGTGGTGAAGATTTAGCAGCTTTCCTCTAGCTGGGTGTTATAGCAGTGCCTGGCAGCATCATAGACATAAGAGATTTTTTAGCTGTAGGTATACTTTATGGTGTTCTGCTACTATAATTCATAAGTTGCGCTTTTGTGAAAATTTTCAACATTACTTTGATTTCCCTGCTAGTAAAAGAATTCCTTTCCCTCCTTTTTTTTTTTTTTTTTACTGACTGTGATTCTTTAAGTTTTGTTAAAGAAAATTGTATCCTTTCCTAAAATGTAAGTCTGCATGGTGATTTGACTGAGCATGAAACTGTTAAGACCTTGATTTAGTTATAGGAAATGGTGACCAAAAGTTGTGTTCATGGAAGAACTTTTTTTATTTTTTGTAATTTGAGCTAATGTATGAATTCTTGAAAGCCATTTGCTCTTGATTTTCTTACCCCTCCTCTTTCTTCCCAAGCCTGTTCTCCCTGCTCTGGGTAGTATTTTTTGTAAATTGCTAATCAGAGGGAAAAATTACACTGCGCCATTACTTGTTGTTTAGTAGCCAATTCATTTAGCAACACATCTCCCTCTTTTTCCATCCTTTCTCTCGTCTGGCTTACTTTTTTTTTTCCTCTTCTCCTAAACTTGATTATTCCTGTGTGTTCCTTACAGAAGGACCACAAGAGGCAAAGGGAGCTGTTTGTTCCTGTGCATCCTATATGCTTGTTCTTTCCCAGAATCATCAGCAGAAATAGGGAAGGTGCTACTGTGCAAAGGCCTTGTCACGATTGAACTCCTTTGTTTCTGGAGGAGCAAGTACTGGAAGGATGGGGGAGTAAAGATTGGAGTGATGGGAAAGGGATGATAAGAGGCATGGATCTACATCAGAAGAGAGGAGGGAAAAGTGCTTGCACTTAAATGGTAAGCAACTGCAACCTTCTGTGCAGGGTATCACAAGAAAATAAGTGTCTTGTTTTACTTGCATGTAAGTCAGTAAGTAAGTTACAACAGAAAAATGTTGGAACTCCTTACCTCTGGAAACTGTAAGAATTTTATTGGCTGACTTGATTATATAAATTACTTACACATGTTTTTTCTTTGCCAAAGACCACAAGAACTTATCTTCCAGTGTTGTGATGAAGCTGGTAAATATTGCCCTTGTTCTACAAATGCAAAAGGTTGAGGTAATAGCAGGGTAATAACTTATCCAAGGCCCTTTTTGTTATTTAGAAGTTAATGGTAATATGTGATCTGGGAAGTGGATAACGTGTTGGTAGTTCTGAAAAAAATACTAAGTCTAAATCAAATGAACTGCTCAGAATTTGAGGAGTTGGGGCTGGTGGATTAGTTTGCATGCAGTCCTGAAGAATCTTGCAGTACACTGTCCATTTGGTTTAAGGCATTTGATGGTACACTGTACCTGAAATTTTGGTCATACGCTTGAAGTGTCTTTGTAACATTGTGTTAGCCATTTAAAGAAACTTCTTTTAGAAATTAGACTTGGAAATATACCTTTTAGATCCAGTGGAAGCTATGCAGTTGCCTAGATGTTGATGGCCTAAAGCAATCCTAACACTAGCAGTTTGAGAAAAGATCTGCCGCAAAGATTACTTTGCTGTGGTGAATGAAGAGGGACAGACTTGGATATGGACCAACGTCTTTTGATCTGTCATAGATATTTTAGAATATGAGTTCAAGTATTCTGAGGACATTTTCACTGATGTTTTCCTAGATAAATTTTCAGTGAGCTTAAATGACTTGACATTCATGATTTCATAATGACTTAAGTGCAGGGCTAGATATACTGCTCTGACATAAAATGTAACTTGATTATTTTGGTCACCATGTGAAACCTTATTTCCTTAGTAATGCTGAATATCAAGATAAGTTTAACCAGAGTTAAACTGTGGCTTGTCTTCCTGTTCAGATGTGATATACAAGTTGAATGGCAAAAGTCTGTGCAGTGTTTTTTTAGAGTGGGAGGTGAAGGGGGTGTTCGAGTCTTTTTAAGAAGAAAACCCACATCTTTCAAGTGAAGTCATTTTGAGGGTGAAAGTTCTTTTAAACAAATTGGGAAGAATATTGGTGACATTTTAAAATAGCTTTCAAAATGCGTAACTAGAAAATTTTAGTTTGGTGCCTAACTTTATTAGGCCTCTTGCATATACAGAAAGGCCATAAAATGTTTCGTGTTGCTTTTTAGGTTTTACCTAGCAGAGCTACAAGCACATTTTTTATTATAGTGCTTTGGAAAACTGCATAGGTTGTGCAAAAGAGGCTGGAGACTGTATCTGGCTTGCTTGTGTTTTCACAATCAGTTGAGCCTGCTATTGATACTCTATTTCACAAGGAGTGAACAGCTCCCAGTTATAGAAATAATTCTTACCTATGTTAAGAAGTCTCAGAAGTCATTTAGATGCTTTGGATTAAAGAACAACATTGCTGAGGAAGTGCCAATAAAATCTTGGCTTCCAAGCTGTAAACAGGTTATGGCAGCTAATACTCAGGTGAATATTTGTGAAGTCTGTGTTGATGGACATTTTTAAGCAAACTGTTAAGGCAAAGAACCGGAACTCCCCCAGTAAGCTGATATTGTGTCTATTTTAAAAAGCTTATGTAGTCAGCTTGAAGTTCACAAGCACTTTATATCATTGCCTAAGTTAGTTAAGTATGAATTAACGAATGTCTTCCCATGTTGTTAGCTAAAGAACTTTAGGGAGAGTTTGGGGGAGCATGGGGATAGAAGGGGCGGGATGGGATAGGAAAACAGAAAGCCCAGAAAAGAAAACCAGGGTTAATGTGTGTGTGGAAAGAAACCAATCTACTGGAAAAGTGGAATTCAGCTGTGATTTGCACAGGAATGTGATCTTAGTTGCCCAGCTTTTAAACGTGATCCTTTCTTCCTTCAATATGTCTATGACAAGTACTGAGGCTTCTTACTGTGTATTTTAAGTAGCTGGAAACCTTGGGAAAGAAAACCTCTGCTACAATATTTGTACTTTTTCTGTCTTCTTATGTCTTCTCATATTTCATCTTGTGAACAGCTTCTCTGCATTTATCAGGTGTTTTGTTTTCTTCATAATAGGTAGTAAAAGCCAAAACAACTGTTGTTTCACTGCTGACTGCACAGGTTCTGAAGAGCATCACTGAAGCCCAGACAAGTCATCTGAATTCCCTCAGTTCAATGATACTGTGGTTAGCAGAGAGAACTTCAAAAGGAACATTTTGGAAACAAATTCCCCAGGGTTGAAACAAACTCCATGATACAACTTCAGACCCTTGAATTTACAAAGCAAAACTCCTCATACTTGGTAGGCATGATGACTGAACAGCTTTTTCAGTGTTGTAATGAAACTTTCAGTGTGTAATGATGTTCCCTTGGGGAACTTTAATTCAGCATTGGGCCACTGCCTAACAAGCTTAACACCTTGGTGTCTGAGCAGTAATGAGTCAGTTTTGTTGGTAATGCTGGAAAGACGCTGCAGATTTCACAGATCAAAGCTTGATTATATGTAACCTGTTAACTCTTAAACAGCAAAAAGAAAAAAGCCATGTGAATTAAATAGACTTGATTTCTGTAATTGACTTCAGTTGATTGTATTGGCACTCCAGTCTCTGTATTAGACGGGTATCTGATAAAAATCTGTTCCTTATATGGATGAGGGTTTATAGTGCCAGCAGTTTTCCCTGCTTGGGAAGGCAAAGTATTTTACTCAGAACATGAAGTCCGATTCTTTTAATAATGAAACGGATTAAGGCATTTGCATGGGATGTTATATTTCATACAGTGTGTTTGAAAATCAGGTTAATGACAAAAATAACTTACAAAACTTGAAAGTTTAGTAAGTTAAATCTTCTGTAGTCATGAACATTAGAGCACAGTTCTGATGTTAAAACTGAGTCGCTGGAGCTCAGCTGTGAAAAGTTCTCTTTTGAGAGGCCTGAGTTAGCTAGAAGGTGGTCAGATTCCCTTTACTGATGAGAAAACAATGGGTCATATGAGTAAAAGGGACTAAAATTGACAGGATATAGCAGATGATGTTTTTTAAGATGTAGGTGTTGTATATAATGACAGCGCTGGATTGTTCTCTAATAGGGGGCAGAACACTTAAAGATTCCAGGAGAATTTGGAAGAGTTCGTCTGAGCAAGAGATTTTTAGCAGTGGCTTTATTCTGGGTTCTTTCTCAGGGGTATTGTTTAACATCTGTGCTGTTTGTTTTGTTAAGTCAATTAATCCATGTTTCCCAACATCTCTCAGACAGCACTGAAAACACTCATTTTAAAATTCAAAGTGTTTTATCGTATGCCTCCATTAAGGTTTGCAAGCAGTAAACTTTAGAAAGCACAGCCTATGAAGAGAGAAGATGGGAAGCAGCAGAAAGACAGTAGCTTGTGGTTCTGTGGGTAAATTGTGTATGCGTGCACAGTTGTGTCAGTCTTCAGGGGATGGATGCAATTATTTGTACTGTGCTTGGGACTAGGATGACTAGATTCTTGATTGTGAGCCTCCAGAGCAACTGGTAATTATTACTGGAAGTCACTGGGGCTCTGCAGGGGTGCGTCTACTTGGCTTATTTTGGGAGACTGTGGACCCTATAAATAGCAGTAAATTTTTAATGCTGCTTTGTGTGTACTTTCATGCTAGCTTTTATGTGCGTTTACAACTTAATGTTTACAACTCTTTTTTGGGACAGCTGTTTTTAATCTTACTGCTAGTTACAATTAATGGGCTTTGATTTCTAAGAGGTTGAAGGAATCTTTTCTTTACCAGGTGCTATGAATATTTACAAAAATGCAAGCAAAAGTATGTTAGATTTGGGGATAATTCTTCAAACATCTTACATAGCCATCATTCTTTATAAACTACTGAAAATGGGTTTGAATTCTCATTCAATCTGTTGAGTTACCCTCATTTTATTAGCTTGTAGTAGAGGTGCTAGATGTCTGTATTTGCTACTGAATGGTAAATATTTGCATTTCCTTGTATAAAAATGTGAAACAAGTCAGTCGCTGCCCTGAGGAACGTAACCTAAAATAGTCCTTTTAATTTTGCTCAAATATTATATCGCATAACTAACTCCTGAATGGATATCACCTGTCCATTATGATATGAAAAAATCAGTATTTCTTCCATCATTCAGGTAATACAAAGAAAACTGTCAGGCTTTGAAATGTTCCTTAGCTGTGAAAACCTTAATTGAAAGCAGTGCAGTATTTTTGTTTCTTACTATTTTTCAGTTTGCATTCCTTTGATCTGAAAGACTAATAATCATAATTGTAAGACTTTGGAAATGTGCAGTGCATCTTCTCCAGAAAATAAATTCTTAATTTGCTGGAGCAGCAGTGCTAGAAATTCTGCAGATTCCCTTAGAAGGTGAGATGGTAATGCCCCCAAAGACCTATTTAATGTTTTGTTAAATTCCTGTTATTTTAATTGTACTGGTTTTGATCCCTCTGTATTGGATCACTGTCTTGGTAGGGCCTGTTTTCAAACCATGACTCATCTTTATTCTTTACTGAATTAAATCTTCATGCATCCGTGAGTGTCATAACCAAACCAGAGCTTGTTAAAATGTCTCAGTATCTGACAGCTTTAGTTCTGATTAAGTTATTTTCTTTTTGGAAAGAAGAGCTAAGTATTAAGATGAGTTTTAACTATTAGATACAAGAATACTGGAATACAATCTTTTTCAGATTTTGTGTGTGGGCAACTGTTCCTCTTCAGCACAGTCTGGCTCTCCTTTGGTTTGCACATCTTGCCCAATTCTGTGTCTTTGCCTCCTTGATTTTCTTTTCTTGTCAGTTCATGAATCAAATCCTGTTTCTCTTCTGTTCTCAGATGCATGTCCTTTACTCAGTTCTTTGTAATGTTCTTCAGCCCTTTTTGTGTCAGATCGCGAAGGACGTTCTATTAACTGTCTACTTTCCCTTATCATCTTTTGATGTGCTCTTTCCATTTTTCTCTCTTCTTCTGGCCAGCCACAAGACACTCATCTCGTTCCAAACTCGGACTTCCATTTTTCACTCTAAGTGGTATCAAACTCTTTCTAAGCTGCTTAAACAAGAAGGAGGGCTGATGACAGCATCTATTTATGCAGCTTGTTTCTGTGCTCATTCACTACCCTTGATTAAGTACTGTGCATTGACCTGTGTGACTTTCCTGAAACGTTTAAGTTCTTGTGGCATAGCCTTTGTGAATTGATGATTCTCTCAAATTCGCACTTAAACCTCCCTGCTCAAGGACGCTTGCCTCTTCTAAACTGTTACTAGGCTGTCCTATGCTTCAGAGTTGCATCAGCTTTCTTTTTCTTCTAGGCCCTCTCAGATCCATTTCAAAATATCTGTGCAGCTGGTTCCATAGCCTTAACTTTTACAGTCAACACATTACTGAATAAACTGTTGAAATCTAAAAACTTAGTGATCTGTTGGTAGATGGAGATACATTGGTCACGTTGTTCTTGAGTATTTCTAACCTATTTCCTTGAATAGGGAGTTATATTAAACCGTAACACAAAGTAGAACCTTTAATACCAAGCAGTATGCTATTGCAATATGTAGTATAATCTGTTATTTTTGTTTGTTATAGAACGTATCTTTGCTATTTCTTTTTGCTCTCCAAATACAACTTGCAGCAGTACGGGAATCAATCTGTTTTGTCTAAACCACACAAAAAAATGAAGCCTTTACAGCTGATTTTCTGATAGCAGTATCCCGTCTTCACTTGCACAGTTCAGATAACTGTTAATGGCAAGGGAACTTTGTTTCGGGAACAGGTAAGTTTTTATGTTTGTCTGCTGTCAGAGGATAACATGCTCCGCTTAATTTCCAGCTAGGTTCTCATCTTTCATATTTGCCTCAGTCTAATATGTACCTTAGATATATCCGATTAGTCACAGGCAGGCCTGTAGCTTTTTCTTGACAAAGTTAGGAAGATTTGTTTTCTCTCCTGGGAGTTCTCTGACTGCTATAGCTCACTTTCTGCTTTTGGAAAATCCTCTGCAAAGAGAAGTATTATTACTCCTTCCTAATGCTTGTAGCTTTGAGTATTAGTGAAACTGATCTAATGATTAGCAGTTTTCTTGCTGCATGCTTAGAGTTACGGCTTTGCGTTAATATCTGACTTCAGTACAAGCCAACTAAGGTAGTTCAGAAATGTCAGAAGACTGGACTACGGTTAACTTTGCTTGCTCTTCTTATATTTGTATTGTCACAAGTCATATTTTTAAGAGGTAGAATTTTTGGTTCTACAGATACTGAAAATGCTAAGCTATAGCTTTTTCAAAATTATTCCAAAAATAAGTTTAAATTTCCTAGCGTAGTAACAAATAACAGTGATTTCCACAACATACAAGAGCATGTTTAAAAACAATTCAGAGGATAAAAAAAACCTACGTGTACAGCTGTCATTGATTCAGTGACAGGAGAATTTGGTTGGAAGTCCTATAGGTAACATAACATTTTAAAGGTGTGTGTGCTTTTTTTTAACTATTTCTGGTAAATTTGGAGGGAGGTATTGAAATACCAATTTACTTGGCTGAGTTTTTGCTCAGATTGTTCTTGAGGAGCTGTTTGCTCAAGCTCCCTGGCTTTTTCTTGTTTTTATAGTACCTGGAAGTGCTGAGAATTAAATTGGCATAATTGAAAGCAGCCTCATGAGAGCATCTCTATAAAGCAAATTATAGTTCAATATGGCTTTAGGTCAAATTAATATATTTATAAAAAGTAACTCTTCTGTTCCTATTTTTCTATGTAGGTCAGCCAGTGATTAATTCTCAGTTTTGTTGGACCACTCTTTTATGGCTTTGTGTTGGAGAGGAAGTCTTGAACACTGTCAGTTTTCTGGGAGGTTACTTTGGACAAAAACTTGTCTCCAGATTGTTACAGAGAAAGGGAGAAGCTGAAAGAGCTTTAAGTACCTACTAAATATTTTACTTGCAAAACAGGTGTTTTGACTCTTCAGTTTTGTTTCGTCATTTGACAGACTGTAACATGCTAGATAATAGCATAAGTGCAATCTGGCTTTTATTACTAGTCAAAACTGTGTGACTGCTATCCTAGTCTGTCCAGTTTTTCAGCGATGCTTGCGTACTTTGGCCTAATGTTGAATCAAGTTTTGTTTCCTTTGCTGTACAGGTTGCTTATTTTTTCCAAATTGGAAGTTGTTATTCTGTCACACAAGTGCATGCAATTTACTGTTGGCAGTGTCTTGGTTTTCCTATGTTCATAATCACCAATGAAGAGAAAACATTCCTTTTTATATATAAGGCAAAGCTTTAAACCAAAGAAGATGATAAATCACTATTAATAGCCAATTTATATCCACTAATTTCCCTAAGAACAAGATCAACCTGTGATCTTTGTTTTTTTGTTGTATATTACCCTAGTAAGTATAAGTTATGTTTGCTTTAGAAGGGATTTTTTGATGTATTTGGTGCCCTTAACTGTGAAAATCCTATGATACTTGTGATCTTCAGTCATGTTTTTTGCTTTCTCCCATGATGTTAATTACAAGCTTCTGCCAACTTTTTTTTTTTTTAAAAAGCCTTTCTTGAGATGCTCTATAAAACTCTTAAACACAACTTTGTTATTCATAAAGATCTATGTGGTTTTCAAAGGTGTCATTGATATGTCTGTTTCCTTGCAGGCTTCTCTGTATCTTTTACTGGGCTTTGTACTTGGATTACAACTCTTCTGGTTCGGCAGTGGGGTCTTGCTTTTCTTTTCCCTGGGATGTAGCACAAGGTAACCTTGTGTAAGGGCAGTGTCTTAGGGTGGGTTGGTGGGGTAACTTTTTCTTGCATTTATCTTTTAAGTCCCTAAAGAAAGCTGCTGTGGTCTCTTTAGCTATGGTCATTGAGTAAACTTCAGTGAAGTGCCTTGTGTATTTGTTTCCTGTGTTTCTGTGATAGCATTCCTAAATAGAAAGGACTGTTAGCACAGTTATCTATCACTATTTCTTTTTTTTTTTTCCAACTCTGATCATTTCTTCTATCTTCTAGAGTGAGGTGCTGTTTTGGTGCTATATTTTTTGGACCCTCTCTCAGGATGTTATGGTGAATGTGTCTGCGAGTGGTTAAAGCCAGGTTTTGGAATGTGGGTATATATCATCATCTAGAGTATCAGTTTGGAATACAACCTCTTAACAGTTTCTAGACAGTGCAAATCTGATTTATTTTGTGGTTTGAAAACAGAAGTTGTAACTTTTGAAAAATCATTAATGTTTTTGAGAGCACATCTGGCTTGCCACTAGCAATTGCCTCTGTTTGCCAAGAGTTTTCAAGCCTCCTAGTGGCTTGTATAGTGGTCAGTCGGGGAGAACCAGGGGCAATATGCCAAGCTCTTCTGGATTTGGGCTTGAACTTGAGCACCTGGAAGGTCTCTGCTGTTCCCAGCTACAGCAGTAAACCTTGTGAGAAGTTTTATGGGTGCAACCAATATGTTAATGTAATCAGAGCAATTAAATTGGCATCTCGTAAACTTTTAAATGCCTTATCCAGAAGCTATGGAGGACCACCTTGCCTTACTCCAAAGACTCCCTAATGTGAACTCTTAATTGCATCAGAACTTGGATGTAGCAATGACAGAACCTTATTGTTCCCTTACAAAAGGTTGAGTTGCTTCAGCATCTTTCTGGGAAAATGTCCTGTCCTTGGCTTTTGGGGGATTCATTATTTATGTACTGAAAATTCCAGGCTTTTGAGAATTTTCAAGACTGATGCAAGCTTTAGAAATGCTAACTCTGCAGTGATTGCAAAGCAGACTGGGCTGTTGCCTCTAAAGAGTACTAGCTGGAAACTGCCAAAAGTGAAATTGTCTCAGCTCATGAAGTCACCACTCGTGTTCCTGTCAGTGTGTTTCTCTCAAGCTTCATTTACAGGTGGTGATACTTAGGTAGGTTTCTGCAAGGACAGATCTTGTTTTGTGTTTTTTTTTTTTTTTTTTTTTTTTGTATGGGAGTTTGATTACTCATGCATATCGGGTTTTCATCTTCAAGTAACGAGGATTATTTGTTACTAAATGTATGGTACAATCCTGCCTCTACCTTACCTTGTTTTTTAAAACAGCAGTATGTTTGTCTCCAGTGCTGCTAATCATCTCCCTGCCAGACATCTTACAAATGCTTACAGGGAGTTCTTCAAGTAGACCAGAAAACTTAAACACATCAAAGATGCAACAGTTGGGTTATATGAAGTTTAAAGCAACCCAGTTACCTTTTTAGGTGGTTATGTCTATATCAAACTTGCATAAGAATAGTTGTGGGGGTAGACACAAACCCAGTGACTGGTATTATTGCTGACTGTACCCTCAGACCTGATGGATTATTTTCACCTGCAGGCTTAGGAAAAGGACTTTGCAGTAGAACTGTTCTGTCACTGATCGTGCTTTCTGCTTAAGTGGTTTTGTGAACTGTTCTCTGGCATTTCTGCAGAGTCCTTATAAATTGGTATGCCTTAGGTCACAGGTTTTTTTCTTGGAGACACCTTTAGATTATTTGCAGATGACTGGGTGTGCATGTATAGATATGATTATTTTACCTTCAAGATCATGAAAGCTTAGTTTTTTTCTGAAAGCTGTGCAGTTGTAGTTTTATTTAGATTTTAAAAGCTGTAATGTTTATATGAATATAAATCATAGTCCCTGCTATAACTGGACAGATTTTTGATTTGCTTTTTTGGTTCTGAACACTTCAAATTCAAAGAGGAAAAAACCTCTTGTTTTAAATTTTTATATATACTTTATTTTTCTATCTTCCCTTTGACACTAATAAAGCAAAAGGGCATATTAAAGTTAAAGGTTGAACTTCTTTAACTCTGCTCTTGATTCTTTAAGTTTTCCTGTCTGGTAGAGGTTTTGGCACCAGCAGCTCTCTCTAATATCAGGTTCACTTCTTGCTTCATTGGTCTAGGGCTTCCCTCTGATATCCTAGAATAGCTACTTGCCTGTGATGTCCTTAAGCCATTAATATCTCATTTTGGAGGAGACCCCTGGCCAGTGTAGGATTTAAAGCATAGCAGAAGTGACTGGCCAACTGCCAGCCGGAGGACAAGTGGCTTCCCTTGCAATGACTGGCAGAGCTTGAGCACAGCCATGGCTTGTGGTGACTGAGGAGTAAACTGCGGCCTCATCCTGAGACCTGTGCCATCTTCCTGGCCTCCTGCACCTTGGAGTGAGGGGGGTGTGGTGGAACCTGATGTACAAGCACGAGGACAGTCTTCTAAAGAATCATCATGTGTTTTATCATGAACAAATCAAAAAAAGAGTCCAAAACAAGTTTTTCATAATACTAATTTTTTAAATGCGTCCAAGTGAACTATAAGACCTCTTTTGCATTCGTGCAAAGAACTACAATGCCAGAATACTGTAACAGCTTTAACCTGACTTGATCCTTACAGTAATCCCAAATCCAGCAATCCCCTTTGCCTTGGTTCATTATCTCTGATGTCTGCAATTTAAATGCCATGTTCAAGAATTAGGTATTAATCTTTTTTGAATTCCTTTGGTACTGAAGGTCACTGAGTGTTTTCTTTAGAGGCAGGATTAATGAATTCTGGCTATTTTGTAGATAACACATTTAGAACCTGAAATCTTCTTCCAAAGGTAACTTGAAACAAGCTGCATTTTTTCCTAACAGTGCCCTGTTTTGACTGCAAAATGCTCCTAAGATTTTCTTGATGTTTGTTTGTTAGTGCTCACATGAGATGCTGAGCTAGCAACAGCTGTGAGACCCGTCCCTTGGAACTTTGTAATTGTTTCATTTGTATTAAGGTGATTAAAAACTGATAGTATAAAGTTCAGAGGTTTATCAGAATTCAAGCAGCTAAACTGAAACTGTTGAGTGAAGTAATACCTCAGCTACAAGGAATGATGGTTATGCTTGTCGGTGGGTAGTTGAGAGGTCACACTTGATGCTGTAGTCTCAGAGTGGAGTCTGTAGCAAATGCAAGAGAATATATATATATTTTTTTTTAAATCCTAAATGAAATGCCTCTTTTTTCTCTTTCAGATTCAGTGTGTGTGTGGGGGGGGACAAAATGTTGCATTCTAAGGCATTTAATAAGTCACTTCTTATCTCAGCTATTAAAAACATACTTAACAGATTTTTCAACTATTGTAGAATCAGTATTTGGAGAATATTTCTGTTGTTTGAGTAAAAAGTGGACGAGAACACATTAGCAGTACCTTGGCAAATTTAGAAGTGAAAAATACGTACTTCTTCGCATTAAGATGTGAGCATTATGTGAAAGCAGTTTTCAGTTTCTGTTTTTCTTTATTGTGGGATGCATATGGTTTAATGTCCTCAATGTGAGAAGCTTCAAGAACTTGGGTTGTAGCTGGGCCAAAGAAATTGGATTTTATTAGAGAAATTCCTAAATAAAACAAACTTTTGTACTAGAACAAATAGCCTTCTGTAACTTCTATTTCTCATGTGATTTTCCTAATAGGCAGCAGTCATAATTGGGAAAGCAAATGGATCCCATAAGCACTTGTTGGAGGAACTTAAAAGCAAATGACTGAAGTCTGTTTGTTTTCTAACACTTAGGGAACATCCTAAAACTTGATTGGTTTTAAATCCGTTCCTTATCTCTGTATCCCTAGGAAACTTTTCCTTTTATTCCTTTTCATAGGAACTGCTCAGTACCAAGAGTTTTGGTCAATACCTAACATCACAGTTCATTTCTGTAGATGTAAGTTCTGTAGACTTTACTTCTGGTTTACTAAAGAATAAGAAACAAATGATGGATGCTAGTCTTTTTTTTTAAAAAAAAAAAAAAAAAGCTTGCTAACAAAACCTTGCGAGATCTTTTTGGTAAAGACTACGTTCTGTTTCTTCCAAGACTGGTACCATTCTGTGAATTCAATATCGATGATAACTCCAGGTGTTCAGCTTTTGCTAATCAATATTTTTTCAAATTGAAATTTTACCCAGAGGAGAGCAGGAAAGCACAACTCTTAAGTATCAGATGAATGCCAGAGTCCTTTACTGTCACATTTGGGGTCTGTGCTACTTACTGGGTACCAGTACTGCTGCTTTTATGGTTTTCTATCTTGCCTTTTTTTTCCCCCCTCCCTAAGTTTGTTCTGTAATTCCTTTCTTGTCTGGATACCCTGTAAGAATTCCTTGCTTGTACTTCCTTGCTGCTTAACCCCTTCTGTTGCTCCTGTGGATAAATGCGGTGTGAGCATTTAGTTTAGGTGTGAGCAACATGGAGGCCAGATCTGACAGTCCAAATGCCAGAAGAGAAATGAGATCATTGCCAGCTTCCAGGTGCTATATTGGACTTCTGGACAGAGAAGACGATGGCCATGAAATATGCAGAGGGACTCTTCCACTGCTTTGAGCACAAAAATGAGGGGCGTAAGCAGAGCTGAGGCTCTGAAAATACTAATTCTTGTGAAGGTTCCATGAGTCATCTTCTGAGTTGGGTTCAGCGTGGAAGTAATGCATCCTGAACTTCTGTCACACTTAGTTCCCTGAGTAGAGGGGCAAGGAAATAAGTTGCCCTTCAGAAGAGTAACAGGATTTGTGAATGGCCTGGAAAAATAACGTAGGATTGCCAGTGCAGTACCACTAGGTGATACCTCATTTTGGGAACTTACTGGGGCAGGTGTCAGGCATCTTTATGCATTTCTTTAACTCTTTCTGTGGGGTCAGAATCTCAGGAATGAGGTTGAGAATTTGGAGTAAACAGTGAAACTCACTGCTCTTGAGTTGCTCCAACTTTTATGTGTCTTTTTAAGCCATCTGATTTCTTGTCTTCACTTAATTCTTTTGCATCACTACATCTAAGTTATAATTATTATCACTTTAAAAGGACCTCAAGGGTAAATTTATTCTTTCAATATTCTGGGAGAAGTGCTAGAGAATTTCTAATTCTGAGCTAGTGTTTGGGCTCTGCCTGGAGGACTTCTGTGGAAAGCAAGTACGTTGCTTTGATAGGAATCAAGTACTGTGTAGCAGTGACCAAGTTATGTTAAATGTGAATGTCTGAATTTTGGCAGTTAGTCTGCCTTATTATCAGCTCTTAATTTTAGTCATTGTTTTCCAGAAACTGTGCTGTGATATCCCAATTTTAAGTAGATTTTCTTACTCTTAATGACTGCAATGAAAAGCTTAAAAGGTGGCTTAGTTACCAAACACAACTGCTGAATTTGCTGGCAGTCTTATCTATGATATCTTCTTTATGAGTTTGCTTGTGATAATCAGTAAGATCTTTTTCTTGACTTGTTTGTCTTTCTGGTATTACAGGCTCCTCTCAGGCTAAGACACAACTTCTATACGTTGAGTAACTTGTTTAAAAACAAAACCAAAAAAACCCCTCATCTATTGTATTTAACCAAAAATATATTCTTGTGGTTTTAGAACGGGGTGGGTGATGTTCTTGCTGCTTTTCCCAGTTGTACTGTATTCCTGCTTTTCTTGTTCTAAGCCATACTTGCTGATTTGTTGGGGTGTCTACAGAAACTTTGGGCATGTCTTTTCTCTGTGCTCTGGTAAGCTCCTTGTAGGTTTTAATTGCTCTCAAAAGTCACATATGAAATATACAAGTTACAAAAGGTGAGATCTTGCATGCCTTTCTGACCAGGATTTCAGATTTGAATATTAATGTCTTGAAGCCTCTAGGGCTTGGTCTGAAACTTATTTTAATAAATGTTTAAACCGATGTGGATGTGTGGCATGTTCTTTTCAGGCAAAAGTTTTTTGCAGTCTTGGTAAGATACACCATCTGTCTTAAATTAGCTTGCCAATTTGCCTGTTGGTCATTAATGGAGAATACAGTGCCAATCTATATTACAGCTAAAACTCAGGTAGCATGTTAAATAATGGTCATTTAAAAAAAACAAAACACTCTCACCAAGCTGGCAATTCTTCATTGTTAAAGCTTTGAAATTATCAATCTATGGAAGATGAGCTTGGAGGAGGAAGAATTCTCTGTAACAGGTAGTAATTTCAATTAATAGTTAATTTAGGTGGTATGGAGAATAAGGAGAAAAGATAGAGAAGTACTTTGCTTGTTTGTGAAGGAGGAATTGTTTTTTAAATGCTGACTACAAGCCTCTGCTGTCTTACCATTCCTGTTCCTCGCTTGTAGTAGTAAGTGATGGAGAACAGCTTTTTGTGTAATTTGGAAATTGAAATTATCTTGATTAACCCCTAGTTCTGACTCCCAGGTGATGTGGCTTGGTTAACTGCTGCATTTGCTGGCTGTATTTTTTCTTGTCAAAAGAAAATCATAGCTAGTAATTTAGAAGATGCAGGAGCAAATGAAGTTCACCATATAGCAATGTTGACAAGACCTCAAGATGTTCCTGTGCATCGAAAAACTGCAGGAGCACACTGCTGTGGGAGGCTTTGGTACTTAGGTGTAACAGCCAATGCAGTATCAAGGCAGGTGGCATGTTTTAAGGCCATTCACAGCAAGGATGAGCTGTTGCACTTGTACCTTGCTGAAGAAATAGCAGATCTCAGACAGCTACTCCTATGCATGTGCTTAATTAACCTTGAAGAGACCACTCTCAACGCACAGTGAATTCATTTGTTGTCTGGGTATGGAAACAAAGCTTTGAAACAACCTAGCTTCTCGCCTCTTGCAGGAGGTGTTCATTTGTACTGGTAGGCACTCATGCTCAACTTTTTGAGGACTTTTCTAGGACTGCTTTACCGGCATTTAAAATCCATTTAATCTGTTTTTATAAAAGCAGAAAAGTACTTGAAGGCTGACACTTAACCCTCTGAACACTTGACAAAAAGATGTGCAGACAAATTGCATACAAACAGATCTAGAAATGTTGCTAATGTTATGTAGAACAGTTTGCAATTTAATGTCTTACTGTGTACAAGCTTTTTTGTGTGGACAACTTCAGCTGTGAAGTTTAGATTCTGCTGTTGATTTTGCGAAGTGCAATTTCCCTTTTTTTTTTTTTTGTCCACAGCTTTTTGTCTTTCACTAAGAGGAAGCTTTCATAAACATAATGACCTTAACTAGCCTGCTGAGGAGGAGCATGTACAAAACTGATCTCAAGAAGAGAGAATGATTAGTATTTGAAGTACTTGCTGAAGAAAGAAATCAAGACACCTTTTTTTAAAGGATAATATATGGGAGAAATAAAGACTAAAAGCAATTAGGTTATCCTTAGTAAAAAGGCACAACTGCCAAAAGAAGAAAGATTAGTATGGAATATAATTGCAAAGCTCGCTTTTCTCTTAAATGAGCAAACTACATATCATACAAACTTCTGAAATTACTTCTGTGGTGTGTTTTGATTCACCTCTAGTGAACTGATATTTCTGCAGCATTCAGAACTGGTCAGCTTCCTTGTTACTAGACTCTGGACTGTTCCTTGGTAGGTAATTATTTTGCTCTAGGAGTCATGATTTTGCTGGTGGTTAATGAGCAAAGAACTTGCAGGGATCCAAGAACGTTCAAGAAAGTCTCAGGACAATTTCAAAAGGATAAGGAGTTTCAAAATCCCAGTCACTTTCCAGCCACTTGTTTTAATCACGTAACTCAAGAGAAAAGAGTTAAACCTCAGCAGTATGGTAGTAATACCCAGATGCAGCTAGGGAAAGCGTGTCTTCTGCTCGGTGTAGGTGCCGAATAAATATGTTGGGGAGTGTTGGTGCTGTACAAGCTGCGTTTCTTCAAGAGGCTGCATCACTCATCTCTGAATGTGCTAATATGGTGTACGTGACAGGGTGCTCACTTACGTGAGGTATGCTAAGTATATATCTGGCAGGAAGTATAATAATGTGTTTTTTTTAATTGGCAGTCTTGGAGTTTTGTCAGAACCTTTTGCGCTACACGTTACACGTACCATTTCATCAGAGAATAAATGACAGCTGCTGTTGGGGATTTTACAATAACTTTTATCTTTATAAATGAGTATCATCTTAAAACTTTAGAAATAAAGTCAGTGTAGTGTTCATTTGCTGAATAAGGTTTATCATTATAAAATGTGATAACTCAATTTTTCTGTTAGTATGCGGAATCTAGTATTTTCTAGCATTCTTTAGAATACTACCTGGTGTTAAATGTTAACTCTGCATTAGAAACACCCAAATGACAATGTGCACCCATTTTTTTTTTCCTTTTCTTAAAGGGCTCATTTGATACTTGTTTAAGTTTTGTAGCTGTGCTTACTTGCCTGCTTGTTTATAATTCATTAAGGTGAATGGTGTTGTAGGCCTTAATCTTACCCACCACCTACCTGTCATTCAACAGCAAGAAACTATTCAACCTATTTTAGCACTTGTGTTTCAGGGCTTACATTTCACTTCATGCTGTCTGAACACATACTGATTGTATCTGGAGACAAATAAGGGACATTTTTTTGCTGCTTTTCAAAATGCAATGAAAAATGACAGCTCCCAAGACCAAATCTTTAAACTCATTTGTGAAGAGCAAGTTTTTGGTGTATAGGAAAACCTTTGTGTTTGTCCAGCTCATAGGTGCGCAAACAGGAATCTCAACCATGGCATGAGTAGGTTGAGCCTTTATTCTTGCCGAAAAAGGGGGATTAAAACATTTTTGAAAACCTAGTGGATTTTTGGATTCTTCTGTGAAAGTGAACACAGCGTATCAAGAACAGGTAACTACTTTTTAAAATGCCCTATTTAGATACAGCAAGTACTGAATAGTCATATATTCCTTGCACTGCCACTAACTAGATTTTTCTAATTTTTTGTAGAGATCCAGGTTCCAGTCCTGGATAGGTAAGTATTCCTAACATTTCTTGTTAGCATAAACTGTTTCACAAAAAAACGAAGCTGAAGTTGAATCACTTTTTTCTCTACTCTCCAAACATTTTGTAGACTACTTCATGTAGATAACTTGATTATGGCGTAGCATGTGCATCTAGATGCATAGTAAGGCTGCTTATAAACATTATACTTGGTTCATTAACTGAAGAAAGTTACTCCCATTTCCTTCTCAATTTTCAGAAGCATTTTATGCTGTTTTAGCCAGATTGATTTCAGTAGCCTGCACTAGAAACTAACTTTGTCACAACATCTCACCAAGTATTTAAATTTCCAGAACAGTCTTTTAATGTAGTTCTGATTGTGTATTTGTATGTGTATGTGCACAAGTGCACTGGTTTTAATTCAACTTTCTCCTTTAATTTGCAGCCTTCCAGTCTGGTGTTTTTCTTGCCTCTTCATGGCCTCGTGTCTTAAGAGCAGCCTAGCTGGATCCCCTGGTTCCTGTTTCTTCTTATTTCAAAATTCTGCTTTCCCCAGTTTTAAATCCTATACCTTTTTATACTCATATACATATACTAGGCTTTTACTGCTTGTTTTGGTCTTCACTGGTTTTCTAAGACTTCGGTTGGGTTCCGTCCAAGACTTTCGACGTGGCACCATTCTCTTTGATTCCCAGCTGCAGTGAAAGAAGTTGCTCTTGCAGAATAAAGAAGTTTTTGTTGCAGAATATCTCAGTCATGGTTTTTAGATTTAGGGACCTGACCGTTCCCTCCCTGTCAGTACCTATTCTGCTACTTTGACTTGTTGTAAGTAGACATTGGGGAAGATGTTAAGGTTCTCTTCTGCTACTCTACTTATAAAGCAAGAGGATTTATGTGTTGTGGGAGTATAAGGATAGTGAATGTGTGTTCTGGAGGCAAAAAGAAAAAAGCAAACAACGCACACAACCCAACATCTCTTCTCAGACATGTTTAGATTCATGAGATGTTTGTTCTGCCCCTTTCTGTCCTTAATAGGAAATGCAGTCGCATGCTTCCAGGCTAAATGTAGTTCTTCTCTTTTTTCTTCTGTCAAGTAATCTCTTTATTTGTGTACAATTTGCATAATTTTAAGGACTCTTTCTGTGCCAGAGCTCAGCTGTGGAATCCCTTACACTCCACACTAAAAGAGAACCACTTACAAATAGAATGTGTTATATGCTCATCTTAAATATGCTTTCTTCTATAAAACACGCCCTCAAATAATTTTTGAGAAGGTTTGGTTGTGAATCTCTTCAGCTACCTGGTCACTCCTTTGACTGAACACACATAAATACTAAGTATGTGTGCATTGCGATCTTCTCTGGCTCAAAGGCATTTGAGGAAAAATGCCAGCATTTATTTCTGCTGTCTTTTGGAGTTCATGTTATGGTAGTTGTGGTTTCCTCTTAAGTTCTGTATGTTTCTGTATGATTTAAGTTCAAAGTGACTGTAGCCCCATAAAGTTTTAATTTTTGTTGCTATGGATATTGTAGTACAGCAAGGATTATAAATCTTAGCGTTTAACTTTCCATTCAGTTACAATGCAGGAGCACATTAAGATACTACTTTTCAAAATAATATTTAAATGTGAAATTAATTTCTGGAACATGTAAACCTCACTTTCCCATCACTTTTCCTGCGTGAATCTTTTGGGGAGGGGGAGAACGTATTCCAGGGTTTTCTTTTGCTAATTGGGTAAAGTTCGTCGTGGCAATTTGTAAGGACATGTATGTTTTTGTTCTTAAAGTAAGACGGTAAAGCAGCTTCTCTGTGTGTGAAGTCTTGAAATTAAATCCTATCTTAGCTTGAAAAGTAGCATTTGCATAATTTATAAGTAATTGGTGACTTCAGTTTTGGTTTTTACAATATAGGGTTGAAGTTACTAATCTGTATCGTGGACTGCTGATATTTTCATGGGAACTCTCATCAGAGGGAGGCCTCAGTGGTTTTATATTACTTTGTATATTTTGGTAACAAAGAACTATCCAAATAAAACAAGTTGTTGTTGTTGGTTTAGTGTGTGTGTGTACATATATAAAAAAAAATATGGATAACTTGTATTACTCAAGATATTTACAGTGCTGAAACTTAAAATAGTTCCTCTAAGTGAACCTGGGAATAATTGCGGCTTTGTTCTTTTTTGTGTTGCAGGGAAATGAGGCAAGCTACCCTTTGGAAATGTGCTCACACTGTAAGTTTTTTTTTAAACACTACGTTATATTGTTACAGGCTAATATTACTTGTGTACAACTTCTCATGTGAATTTACAGAATTTGCTGCTCGAAAAGTTAACACAGCTTATACAGTAAGCACAAAAATAAAAGGTGAAAGATTACCTTTGAAAAATATAGGCTTTTGCTGTTGGACTTACTTTTTTTTTCTGTTTTTCCTCTGGAAACTATTTTAAGTTTTTGTACTCTGGTGTCCATACAATGAAGCGTTAACTGGTAGTTCAACCAGTCAGGCTTTTCCATGGGTCCCAGTGCCAGTTTCTCAGGGCTGTGGAACAGCTTGTGGTGCAGTATGTGCTATCTCAGGAGCTAAGTATATTGCCTAGGCTGTCTTGGCACCCTTGGAGAAAGAGAGGTTGAAGCTGTAAGAGGATTTTTTTTTTCTCTCCTTCCTGTGCATGCTTGCACCCAGGCATTTAGGTGAGAAGCCACTTAAGTTGGTGTTATTTGCTTTTGGCCATGTGACAATAAAACTCATTGCTCTGTCTCATGAGGTTAGGCTACCCTGTAAAAATACCAAAATATTTATTGCCTAAAGCTGCCCAAAGAAAGGGTTGTCTTGTGAAACGTCCTGGCAGTGTTATGCTGAATGTACTTATTTTTAACTGTTTTTTTCCTTGACCATTTTAGTTCAGCATTAAATCATGCATAGGCCTGTGCATATATGTATGAACTCTTAATAGAATTACTATTCTGTGGTTAATTGGTTCTTATTTTTAAACAGAAAAATATCTTCAGGTAAGAAGTTAACTTCTAGACTGCTTTCACAATGTTAATCATACCTGAATTCCAGCTCTCATCATAAGTCAAACAGTAATACGAAATAAGTAGATGCAGAGGAATCTTTTTTTGTTTTTCAGAGAAATTAGACTTTTACTAAAAACTTGCAAGTCTTCAATGCCTAGTGTATGTCCACATTAATTAGTTTGTCATCATCTAGCAAAGACTTGCACATGAGGATCATCTAACCCGCTTCACTAAAGCGCTACATTGTGGTGTTATGCTCTCAGTATATATCTTGTTAAATACATACACGTGGGTAGAACTTCCTAGGCAGTGAAGGCATTAGCAGTCTTTTTCTGAATCATACCTGCTTTTATGCTACTGCTCTACTGGTCAGATTTTCCTTAAGGACAAGTTGACCTTTGAAGATATTTTTTTATTAGCCATATCTCTGTCTGAGTTGTAAGCAGCAAGTAGTTATTATAAACTTTTAATTCTGGGACAAACCGTGTTTCTTTGTATCTACTGTCAACCTAAAGGTTCACTGCTGAACTTGTTTACCCGCTCTTATTGCAGAGAAGATGATTTCTGTGTTGTATGCTGTGGTTAAGCAGTATTTTGAGGATATGTGATGTAAATCTGAGGTTTTGCATGATTAAAGCTTTCTGCTCTGATGGACCTTCTCACGGTAGAGAGCATGTCACTGCTCGTCTGGGCAACGCAAATACAAACAGTGGGGAAGATGTAGTTATTGTAGAAGTCCCTCTTGTTTGTGACTGATCTCTGGAATGGTTGCACTGTGCTTCAGGATTCTGCGTGCCTGAGTAAAGTGAAAGATCTAGGGATTGAGGGCCATGGGTACAGACTGGACAATGTTTTTAAAGATAAGGATTTTTGAATGGTAAACTTCCGGGTGACTGAAAGCAGTATCAAATGCTATCTTCCTGGTGGCAGGGTCGTGACCCCCTACCTGGCCCTGCAGTCACTGCTGTCTTCGTGTCTCATTTTATAAGAATTTTGTTTTGAAGTTTGCAGTAAAGGAAAGGAAATTCCGGATAGCATGCGGGGTACGTATACCATTAACAAAACTACAATATTTCTTTTACTCTAGCCTTCATTTTAGAATACTATTATTTTTCTGTAGGTGAATTGGCATTGCTGGATTCCCTAAAAAAAAAATGTTACTTTCTCGGCCGTGCTGTTTGAGAAATTATTGAAAATCTACTGCTGTGTCACATGGAAAAGAACTGATTTGAACCAAATTGTCAAATTATCCATGAGAAAAAAATATCGTAGCAAAAAACTGTGAAGAAAACAGTTTTATTTGTTTTGGTTTTAGGTTAAGGAGACTAGTACCTCTTTTCCAACTTAGAAATTGTAATTGACACATCTGAAGTCATGAAAAGGATTAGACCAGCTGCGTGTAAGCATATACAAGACAAGTGGTTGAATGTGTTCTCAAGGGCGTCATCTTTTTGAAATTTGATCTCCAAGACTGAAATGGCTGTCTTGGTTGCTGCTCTGAAACATTATATTCCTGCACCAGACAAGGCTGTGGCTAGACCTTCAGCAAAAGCTCTCACCTCTGTTTTATTTGGAGATCTCTGCAGTGCATTCTTATGAAAAATGTGTATTTTTTAATCTGGAAACGCTTCAAATTTAGTAATGTTCTCTTTACAGAAAGCTTTTTTGTAATGTTTTACAAGAGTATTAAAGCATTAAAAAGCATTACTTTTACTGATATTTTAAAAAGTGTAATATGGACTTTTTCTGTCACCATACGTTCTCTTCAGTTTTTTAGTTATGAGTTAGAGTTAGTATTTTAAGAGTATCTGAAAAGCCGATCTTTTATGTGTATCTTTAAATATTTAGATAAACATTTAGATTTCAGAAATGCAACTCTGCTGAGATGTACAGCTTTTCTCAGGTTAGTGCACTGTTCAGATGCCTACGTACTGCATATGTGCAGTAATGAATGTACAGCACTTCTAAAGACACAAGCAGTTACCCTGTTAAAATACCACTGAATCTAGTGGATTTTAAAGAGATGTGTGTTTTAAGGTATTCTTTTACTTGTGGCTTTCACATTATTAGCAAACTAACCATGCAGGTGCAACTTTACTTTGACTGGAAAAAATAACACTAAAACAAATTTTCTGAAATAACTTTTTTCAAAGTAGAGTGTGATGCACTTCAGATTTGCTTTTAATGAAGCTTTTTGAGTTGCCACTTGAATACCTCTTATAGTACTACTTGAGTATCAGTGATGGGAATAACAGCTTGAAATAAACTTTTTTTTAAAAAAAAATACTTTATGACTCATCCTCTGCTGTTCTGTGATGGGGAAAGGAGCGGTATATTCAGTAGTCTGTATCAGCATATTAGAGAGTGTCCAGCTAGAAGATAAAGCTGCTGTACTGAAATGGAGTTACACGAATCTATTTGCATGTCATTTCATGAAAGCATGTAGTTCTTCTGTTTTAGCCTGATTCATAGCATTTCTAGGTGTATGCAAATGAGTTCAGAATACGAAGCAGGTATTGCTGCCTCTGGAATTGTAATACTTGGCTGGAAGAGGAATCTTTTCAAAATACTGATTTCTTTAATTAAAAAGGTGAACGAAATTCAAATTGGATTATGAAAACTTAAAACTAAATAACTTGATATTTTTTACAAGGCTATGAGCAAAGCATTAAGAAAATCACCAGGTATAATTTCTGGCTAGTTAGTATCTTCTGTAAGGCCAGGCATGAGTGATAAGCTGATGGGATATTTTTCTGTGTAAAAGCCTAGGAAGCACAGAGCCTTACGTCAGAGGGTAAGCAGAGCACAAAAAAGGCTAACTTGAATTTGAGGTTAGAGGAACGCTTGCTGCAGCCAGGGCTCAAGGAAGCTCAGACCACTGTGATGAGTCACAGGCAAGCTCTGCCTCAAATGATGTAAACAAAGCTTGATCCTCCTTATTCTACCCAGTGATGTTATCACCCTGTTTACACTTTAGTGGATTTGGACCTCCTTGGATTTCCCAGTGTTTTCATCTCTGTCCTGGTCTCCTGAGCTTGAGTCTTGTAAAATTCTGCCTGCTACTGCCACCATCAGTCCTTCTGGCTCAAATACGTTCATCAGGATTATCCTATACCTTGCATTCCAGTAGAACTTCAGGATGTTTGAGCATTAGGTTGCCTGTAAGGAGACCGTAGAGAAAAAGGAAAGAAGTATTTTTGTTCAGCCTCTGATAACTTAATTCACTGCTCTGGTCTTCAGTGATGGCTATGTGAAATTCTAGGAGAGTCAGCCTGCTGCTAAATACTAAGGACAGAGCAGCCTTGTAAGAAGGGGGCACGTCCATCATAGGTGAGGACTGTTGTATGTGTGTATTTGTAGAGGAAGTCTGAACAAAAAATGCATAGGATAATACTGGAATTTGCTCTTACAATAAATGTTTGCTTTTTTTCCTTAAAAGCTAGCCAAACAAAATCCCTAAGTGGTTCAGCTCAGCCAGAGAGAATTGTCACAGGTGATGACTGAACTGAAGGAAAAAGGATAGGCAAAACCTCTTCAAATTTCAAAGAAGGCTTTAAAAATTAAAATAAAATGTTTTATTATTTTGTTTATTTTTTGAAAGCCATTTTATAAAGAAGTATTTACTGAAATATGATTTTAAGTGTATAAGCTCTTTAAGTTAGGCCTTATAAAAATGTAGGTGATGCTTGCAGTGTATTTAAAGAAAAAAATTGTTCTGATAGGAAATGTTCAGTCAATTAAAATTATGAAACTGATCTGCAGATGCTGATTTTATCTATACGTTCATGATGAACAGCAGCTTTTATACACGTGAACTGTTAAAGGAAATTTGCCTGTTCCCATAATTGCTCTGATTACCGTGATTTTTCTCCCATTATGCTCATCCATGCTGTATCTGCTGCCAGAAACAAAGCTTTGGACAAAACCTGCATGTGGCCAGCTTTGGCAGAGATTTGGTTTTGTTATTCGCGTTCTTTGACCTCCCTGTCCCTGCATGCCCTGCTTTGCCCCTCCCAAGGGTAGAACCTCCTCAGCTCTGCAGTGCAGGCAAACCCTTGTTAGAATGTGTCAAAGTTGGGAGTGAGAAATTTCTAATACCCCTTTCTCCTAGAATCTCTGCTCAGCATCTGCGTTCTGTACTGCAATTGAACTGTCTGGAGACATTTGTGATTTCGTGATTTGAGTGGTTGCTGCTTTGCCACTGTTCAGCAAAACATACAGAGCATTCTAGAGTGGTTTCCTTAGGTGCCTTTACAATGTCTTATCTTCCGATTCTTGTCTTCAGTGTCCTTAATCTTGAAATCCTTGACTGTGGTCCTCAAATTTTAAAAAAAATAAATAAATAAAAAGTAGTGCTTCATCTCCTCTTAAGTATTGTGAATGTGTGAGTTCAAGTCTCATGCGTGACTGGTTAACAGGGGTTTGTACGCCTAGCAGGTGATGTTAGAGCACTGTTACAGCACTGCTTGTCACGACTGTGTGCTGTAGATCAGTCTCTGAATGTCCTAGTAAAATGTAGCTTTTGAATTCATATTGGTAGGTCCTGCTTAAACATAGAGACTAGCTTGAGATGAAATACCCTTGTAGTTTGCCTTCTTAGCACATCTTGTGGAAATTCTCTATCTGTTGGAGCAGGTGAGTGTGATGGCAGAACTGGTCCAGTGCTTTAGTGACATTTTTTTGTGTAATAATTGAGTGTAAAGCTGTGTTGGACTGACTTGTGTGTGAGGTGATCAGCTCAACTTAGGGCAGGCTACTGACAGAACTCTGGGTTTCATTTTTGGTCTTTGCTTATATATTTAAGAGGAAAAATACCGTGGACTTCAGCTTCCAAACAAGGAAATGGACTAGAGTTGTCACGAGACAGCACCCTACTGAATGCTGCTTTGGTGTTCTGAGGCAGTGATGCTGTGGCTGCCAGTCATCAGGCCTGGCTCAGACATCTCTTTGTGTTTTGGTTTAGTAATTTTTTGGTAGTTTTTGGATGTGTGGTTTTCTTAAATGTAGCTTCATGGTTCAAAACTTGCAATTCATAGCTCATTGACTTGTGTGTCGAGGAGGGAAGATTAGGTATATTACTGCTTCTTTAATTTTTCTCCGTTGTGATTTTTGTGAAATTACAGAACTATAAAGTATTTCAGGTTGCTTAGGGAGCAATAGTTCAATTCTAGTCAGTGTTACCCTTTCTATTAAGATTGGAAGTGACACTTCGCTGATCTGTTAAGAGAAAGACAGTATTATGTACACAATAGATAATACTTTGAATTTGTTTTTTAAATATTCTAAAGTGAAGTTAAATATTGTTACTAAATAACGCATATCTTTGGTTGATTGATAAACACTGATATCAAGGAACTTAATTGAAAGTTTGTGACTGCTTTGGTAGAGGAATCTCTTGGTCTCTGGATCTGCTACAATTTCTAGACACAAAGCCTTGCATGTTGGCAGTCCTTACATATCAGAAGGTCTAAGTGCTATTTGTTTCTATGTTGCACTTTTACAAAAGTCTAAGAGGGTATTAATGTGATGTGAAGTGGGTGAGGTGGCATGTCTGTGCCTCATAGCAGTTGAGAAACAATTTATTTTGCTATCAGAGGAAATGCGTTGAACAGAGCTAAGAAATTTTGAGGAGATTGTTGATGTTAGGAGAGAAACTTGTATGGCAAGTTGGAAACCTTCGGGTGGTATAAGATATATTTGCTGTGGTTTGTTGTATGCTAGCCACTTTCTAGTACTTCCTACGAACCACAGTTCCTCCTTCATACCCAAACATGGTGAGTAATTTGTGAACTAGCTTTGGTATGTTAAATCAAGCTGCTGATAGGAAATTTCTAGGTTGTTATGGAGAAAAAATTTCAAGCTTTTCAGCACTAACAGGGAGAGAGAGGTGGTGTGTGGTTGTTTTTTTTTTTTTTTTTTTTAAAGTAGTGGTTATGTGCTCACAGCTGTTGTCGTCTACTCCTGGTGAAATCAGATGTGAAGTAGGGTACGAGGTATGTGCTGTAACTAAGGTTTGCTTTAAGCTTGAAGAGAGGTGAAATGGTACTGCTGCAGAACCAGAACCTGTTTTAACTTCTGTGACAGAAAAGAGGTGTACAAATATGATGGCTACATGCTTGTCTATTTCCCATTTGAGATGGAGAGACAAATTATCTTAAATCTGTCAGGGTGATGAGTGAGTAGGTGAGTGGTAGCTGGGCAGCAGCCAGCCTGCTAACCTGCTTCGCTTGGCATGTGTGCCAGGAGGTCTCGTGTTTGGTGTGCTAATACATTTACTAGTATAACTGTCTTCATAACTTACTGTGTGAGGCTACTGTAAACTTAATGCTAGTTTCTTGTAAGGAAACTTGGTCTCTTTTTTTAAAAAAAATTCTTTATAGCTGGTATTTGTAAGAGCTCTCTGACTAAGAACTAGCTAAGCATCCGCAATCCTTTAAAATGTTGTGTCAGCATGCGGTGCTCAGTGAGTCACAAGGATAACTGTATTATGGCTGGTGCAGGGAGGAAAAAAGGTAAGTTTTAAATAAAATAAAATGAAAAGGCTTGTGTTTGTCTTCAGAGTTTGATGTTATCTTTATGATCTTCCATGCAAGTGTTTGATGGGTCTAATACTATAGGAGAAATGCTGGTCAGAAAGCTAGGGAGAAACATGCATTGGGTTTACTGTAAAGCTAGGAATACTAAGAATGTGTTTTTTGTTTTTGTTTTTTTCCTTTTAGTTGATGCTGATGAGATTAAACGACTAGGAAAGAGATTTAAGAAGCTTGATTTGGACAACTCCGGTTCTTTGAGTGTGGAAGAGTTCATGTCTTTACCTGAATTGCAACAGAACCCATTAGTACAGCGAGTAATAGATATATTTGACACAGATGGCAATGGAGAAGTGGACTTCAAAGGTAAGATAGAGTGCTTTCTGAAAGGTGGTGGCATTTTATCAGAATAACTGGAGCTTCAGAATTTAAATTTTACTTCAGTTTAGAAAGGATGGGTGGAGAAAACTTTTAAGTCAAAATAAGGTACTAATTCCTAATGAAACTGAGTGCTAGTGAAGCTGTGCCAGCCAGAAAAATTCTGTGGTGTGTTAGGGCAATAGTTTGGCCTGAAATGATTAAAAGAACCAAGTCTTTAGTAATATGCTTTCCAGGTCCTATTGATTTATTACTACCCATTAAGTATTTCTTACATGCACAGATTCAGACCTTCAGTCATGGTGCTATCTGAAGTATAAAGACATTATGAAAGAAAGTGGGGTAGATTGCAAATGCTGTGTTTGTGCTTGAATTGTACTTACCCAAAACTTGCTACAAGATATTTTTTGAAGTATTTTGAAAACAGGTTTCTAAATTGTGAAATGTACTTTGTTCTGTTGATACTTCTTTTATAGGAGTCTTTTTTATGGCTTTGGGTATACACTTGAGGCAGAAAACAAGAGCTTTGACTTAGATTTTTCCAAAGTTTTAGATTTATCTTAACTATTTCTGATTAGAAGAATCAGCAGGTCAAAAAACTTCATTTCTACTTTGTTAAAACAATCTCTTGTTCTTAGAAGTGACAGTGTCCAACACGTGTTGAAGCTATTACAGATCTCTTATAGCTCATGACTAGAAAAAGTTGTTTGGGTATCTTTTGCTTTTTATTTTAAGTTGAAGAAAGTTAATAAATTTCATTGATAGTGGCAGACTGACCTTTAAAATTAAATGATAATGAACGTGGAAAAAACGAATGACAAAGATTTTGACTTTATAAACCCCCCTCAAACTTCTGTAGGGAGACATACAGTGTAACTGGAGCGTTGTTTGTCATCTTTTCCTTTTTATCTGTTCCCAAAACTATATTGTTTTACTGTTCAAAACCCCCATGTGAAAAACAGGCAGTGAGAAAAGATGATGCTATATTGTGTGTGACATTGAGCTGCGATTAGCAAAATTACCAAGAGCTGTTTCTCTTGGGTGGGAACAGGAAGTTGTCAAAATCAGTTTGGTTTAGTAAAATCATGGTGTTGCAATTGGCGGTAATGAATTCTGCTGTTGTCATCTGGCCAAGTTTTACTCACTTGACTTCTGTCTCAGGGAAGCTCAAAAAAAAATAATAATTACTAGTGTGACGAAACTTTTATTGTTTTGTTAAAAGACCTGAGTTTTTTCCTTAATCTGTCAGAAACATAATGGTTCAAAAAAAAAAAAAAATTACTAGCCGAGTATTTTGAGTTGTTCACTTAATTCACAAGTCTTGCTGAAACTGTGGTAGGCCTTTCAATCTAATGCGATATTGCTATACCTCTTTTTCTGTACCACAGTTCAGTTGCAGTTTTACACTGTTGCCACTTAATAATGAATTCATTGGTAAACAATGTAAACCTTCTTACCTTTTCTTATCTAAAACTGTTTTGCATGTGTTTTAGAGAAGTCTTCAGTTTCATGTAATGCTTGCCTTAAGTGAAGAAAGCACTGTTTGAAGGAGCTCTACAGCTGGAATCCTCACTAGAGTAGCTTTAGTAGAGATGTAGGTGGGGTTTTATGAGACTGATGAAAACATAGTTCAGAATTACTTAATACTGACATGGGAAAGTTTGTTCAGTGAGTGCAGTACTGGGTTTGACATAGTGTCCAAGTATGTCCAAGGGTTGCAGGGTAAGCAATGTATTAAAGATTTTGTAGTAATTTAGAGTCTTAAAATCTCTCAATTTCTGAACACTGTTTCCTTTGGTTTATTAAAAAAATATACTATTTTTGTAAATGTTTTTCTGTGCTGTATCCTTTAGAATTTATAGAAGGAGTCTCCCAGTTCAGCGTCAAAGGCGATAAGGAACAGAAGTTGAGGTGTAAGTATTCTTATTTTTCCTTAACAACTGACTCCTCAAAAATGTGCTTTTGTTAGTTAACAGTGATAAAACAGTAAGGCCAGATTCTTATTGAAAGTGGGAAATTATGAAGGTAGTTCGGAAGCTTCTGTTCACACTTGAATTTGTATGAGGAATTTGCCAGTGCTTTTTTCTTCATGGAAGGTTTCAGGAGAGTGCCTTTTGAATATCATCGATTGTTTCCATTTCAGGGGTGGGGGAACTGCAAATAATTTAAGTATACATCAGAAAACTGTTAGAAGTGTACTTTGCTTTATGGGAGCATAAAAATAAAATGGCTTTTTGGATGCTTCAGTAGAACAGCACTGATTTGTTCTTGTTTGAGTACTGCATCTCAGGAACACTTCTTAAGCCTTTGGTGTGGAGAGGGGACAGGTTCAGTCATGGATGTGGCTTTCAGTAGCTTAGAAGACACTGTGTAGGTTTAGGAGAGAAATTTGCTATATTTAAATGTTTAAAAATAAATTCAGTCCCATGTCAAACTGCAGTGAAGTAACAGGGTAGGATTTTGATTAATTCCTTCCCTAGAAGGCTGTAATTTTTTGTCTTCCTTGCAAATGAACTGCTACCTGGGTACTTTAATTCTGGTAGTGAAGGTTTTCCAATTTAGTGCTTATAGGATTCTTCTACTGTTGGGTCTTAAAAACAGTATTAGCTGACACTTCTAAAGTATATTTTCTTCTAAGTCCTGTAGTAAAACAGTTCATTGTATTGTTTCTGATGTTTCATTTTTTTTAAATGAAACTGAAAAACTGTTAGAACTACGTTCCACTTAAATTGCAGTATGTTTTTGTTTGTGATGACACAATACTGCACTGTCTTGTTGCAAAGCACACATTCTTACTGTTCATTTCTGACCCCATTTGTTACTGAAAGTTGTTT